>JASCZW010006003.1:0-118200 GCA_034211315.2 Aedes japonicus | reverse complement strand
ATGTAGTGTTTCATCCTTATAGAAAAAAAGAAATCCAAAAAATATGCTGCCAACCAAAATTCCAAGAGCAATAAAAATTGATGGCCTGTAAAGTGCACATTAGTCGGTTTGTTTGTTTTGAAATCCTGATCTATACCTAAGTGCATACCAGTTTCTCGAGTGACTAATTGAAGTGATTCAGCCCCACATAAAGCTCTCAGCAGCGGCCCTCTTGTCGCTATGATGTTGTTGATTTTCGAAAAGGGCTAAGGGCGGCTGGTCGTGTGGTGTTTCAACAACAATCAACAAGTGATAAGACCCAAGCCCCCCCCTCCTTCTCATTGCTGATGTGTCACGGAGTGGGGGGTTAGCCTCACTGGAAATCGACAAACGTAAGCCGAGTTCCATTGTATGACGCCATCTTTGGTTTATTCCTGAATTGAGATCATCGTGTCTCTCTGCAGTCTTTATCAGGATCAATCATTCAACATTCCATCACGTTCGTCGTAGCCATTGGCCGTTATCGGAGCGTGTTTCGTGACGATTTAATGTGGAAACGATCGAACATGCTTAGCTCCAGGTAGTTTGTTTTTTGTTTGCTCGGAAGGATTAATAGTATTCCAATCATGATCCAGCGAGTTCTGCTTCTTTTTTCCAACTCACTGCTAATCAAACATTGCTTATTTTTGGCACAGCAAAACGCCAACCAGCTTTGCCACATCTGGAATGTTAATTGAAGAAAAATGCGATCAATGCCAGATGTCTGGCAGTCGCGCCATAAAAACATACATTCAGGGTCTTAAGGAAAGTAAATATTTAGAAAAGACGCGTGTATGGCCAAATTTTCGAATTCAGGTGAGCTGTTTCATTCATGCCGAAACAGTTCGTTGATGTTTGAGTGATGACACTGATATCAGGAGAGGATGTTTGATGATCTTATCTCTCACGTCAATTTTGAACCACGCGAAGATAACGTGAGTTGAATCCCAAAGTGTGTTTAAGTCGCCAACGTCTTTTCGTGATAAAAATTCATATGTGTATCGGAAATGTTAACCTTGGCTGCTCCAAATTGCTCTACCACAAAAAGCAACATTATGCGTCGTTTTAGACCATGTGTATGATGTCAATTTCCAGCCTTCACAAAACTAATTAAGTCAAGAACAAAAGAATTACACACTATGCTGCTCCTGGGAGAACTTGGTCTGAGATCATCGGCGTCACCTTTAAGCCCGCGCGCTCTACAACGCTTAGCAGAAAACCCGTTCCATCTGGTTCCGATCAGCTTCGTCTGATGCCGCCCAGCCAACAGTCGCGTTTGTCGCAATCACTGCAAGCATCAATATTGATTTTAGCGTTGCATTATGACTTGTAACAACAACCAGCTGATCTGTCGTTCCTTATTTATTTACAGTTACCACCGGTTCGCTCGTTGAATCACAGGCCATTGAGACCATCCCGCCCAAGCTGTACGTGAAAAACCTCTCCAAGGACGTTAATCTCCTATGTCGAAGTAGCAAACCCGCCACCGCTTGCAGGTGAGTGACTCATCCCAGGTCCCATGTTCCATATACAATAATCCCACCTTCATTTCAGTGTAACAGTACCAGGCTTCCTCAACATCTATGACGTACACGATCTTCCCGATGGATTGGGATATTATGGAGATAGTTTGCAGCGCGGTGATTGCGGGATCACCATCGCCACGGTCAAATCGGTGAACGAAGGGAAATTCCAATGTAACATGACCATTGGCGGCGAGGTGTTCACGGAAACGATCGAGGTAGTACTGACGGTAACTCCCGAGCCCACGGATATTGAGATTGGCGAGAACACGATGCTCAAGGAAGGTGCTTTTGAACCGAATCAAACATTAAGGGTAAAATGTACGTCAAGGGACGCAGTTCCGGCGGCGAATCTTACCTGGCTGATAGATGAGCAGCGAATTGATGGCTCCATGATTGGACCATTGGAGTTCAGCGAAAAGGTCGATAAAAAAGGAAAAAAATTGACGACGGTGACACAGGAATTGAATTATTTCATCACTTCGAAGGATCACGGAAAGAAGATCATTTGCCGGGCGGAACACTTTGCAATCACGAAAGGATTCTACCGGGGGTTCCTTCCGCTGAACATTCGATGTAAGTATAACATAATTTGCTCCCAGAAAATATGTTCATATCAATATTTCCTCCGATCCAGTCCCACCGGAACGAATTCCCACTATCTACATCGGTGACGGTGATCATACCACTGTGAACATCACTATCAGAGCAAACCCACGACCGACGACGTCGTGGAAAGTTAATGGCATGACAGTCATCGAAGGTCAAAGCATGGGACCGTATCAAGCATATTATCCTAGAGATATGGTGAGTCCGGCGATGATTTCCCGTTGACCACCTCAATAAACCAACCATTTTCTCGCTTTAGAACTTCGGAAACTACCTCGTCCTATTGAGGATCAACGAGCGAACGGAGCAGACGGAGATCTTCGAACTGACTGCCACCAACGAGCTGGGGTCGCAAGTGTACGTGATCAAAGCGAGCAAACAGGTTCCGGAACCTGAATCGCTACCACCATCCCCGGGACGAGCCTCCACATTTTGGCTCATCAGTATATGGACTTACTTCTGTTCTGTGATAGTGACCTGTCTGTTGAGAGTTCCATAAAACAGTTCCTACCTTTATCCATCGCGGCCATTATCGCTCCACTGGAGTGAGACTAGACTGCCCCTTAAAGCATAACAGTCCCATGCGGGTTTTCGTTAGAAATGTGACTGATATGCTTTCATGGCCAGTGCTTTGCTCGCCGGTTGAAACCCCGGTCGAGGTGGTTTCAATTTGTGAGCAAAGTTAGTCCCATTCGGACGGAGAACTCCAGTATTGAGGACCGCAAAACTTAACTCTCATCATTGTCATTTCGTATGAGCGCATTACTTTATGAACGTATTTTTTGTTTGTTTTCTCTCCTTCTAGAGGAATAAGTGTTAAGCTAAATCTAGTGATAGTTAATTTATTGAAGAAAGAAAGAAGAATTTCATCACTGTCGACAAATGGTGGGCAGCAAAAACAAAGATTTCCGTTGCTTTCGATTTTGAAAGCACCCTCAAATTGTTTGAATTTTACTTACACAACTGAAAGAAAGCCAAGTCCGTAGTGAGCTTCAAAGGTTGAAGATAAAACGGGAAGGAGTCCTTTCTTCATATAGACTAGAGGCTAGCCTAGTTATCACTTTGCGTTTTGAAGACTAAAAATCACAAACAACGCTCAAATTGCTAACCAATGGTTGCTCCAGTGGAGCAAACGATTCTTAAAAATTACACTCCAGAAGTCCACATCCATTAATTATGTCACAGAGAGCAGTGACTTTTTACAGTTATTGTAGAATTTTTGTTTATGACAAGCAAATTTTAATAATGACAGATGTCATAACACCCCTTAGCCTGTCGTTGTCTAGGACAGGACCTGCCAGCTGTTAGTGCAAAAACAAGACCATTTAGCTGTCAAAAAAGACCGTTTTTATAGGTCGCTGTGACAACCGCCTCTACCGCCTCCGTTGAGTTACGTTAATAGAAGTCAGTTTGTTGTTGGTTTGGCGGTGTTGCTAGTCACTGCTTTTTCACTTTTTTCGTTTGTGACAACTGCACAAATGCGGAAATAAAAGTTCACTTTCGCAGTGGTATTATTCATTTGAATTTTAAATATTATCCTCTTCTTCCCTGTAAGGCAGTTTTGTATTCGTAGAGCCTCAAATTTACGAACTTCTCCATTTAAAATATTGACAATTGTTATACGTTTACTTTATTGAATATTACCAAGTATTAAAAGAATATCGACGAATTTTGATTATATTTTTAATTACATTATTTTCAATGGGATTAAAGTGTAAACATATCTGGCAACACTGGAGCGACCCCAGTATCATAGCAATCATAAATTTATAAGAGGTAATCTCTCTCTGAGCTGGCAAGTCCTGTCCTAGGTCGTTGTTAAGATGGTCATAGTAGACCGATTCAACCGAGAGCTGATTGTGCCAACCGGTGACGGAAGGTCTTCTACCGTTGCGCACAACACACGTAGATTTTTTACAGAAATCTGTAAAATGTTACCAAATTCTGAACAGCGTTCGGTAATCCGATTGAACGGTGAAATTTTACAGTTATCTGAATAGGACTTTTGTCTCCATATTGGGTCTGACTGTCCCATAAAATAAGGGGACACTTTTCTTACGCTGCCATTTGAACATACATATTTATTCGGGTAGTCTGTCGGCTCCATCTCTTTGTTTACATCCTTACGTCAAACTCACAGCAAAGTTTCACGCGCATTTCGAGAGATGGGCAATGATTTCCGTTTGAAAACGTCGTGCCATCGTGCCCAAGTGGAGCACTATTCCGGGATTACTACTAAGAAAGTTGACGAAAGTGGAAAACTTTTGTGTAAAATTCGAAGACGAGTATTCCCTTGAGAACCTGCAACGACGTGGTCGAAAAAAAAACGATCGTCAAACCCTAAATTGGTCAACCAAATCGGACGAGCTTTTTCTAAGGCAAAAGGGACCTCAGTTCGCGATTTTGCCAAAAAGCTGAACACCTTGAAGACCAAGATTCAACGAACCAAAGAGAGATTGCAGCTGGATACGTACAAAATGCAGAAGCAGCCAAAGCGAAGTCCAACACAAGTAGCCAGCGAGAAACCACGGGCATGGAAACGGTATGATACAGTATAAGAATAAGTACTGTATCAGGATGGACGACGAAATGTGTTCGAAGTTGGACTAAGGACTGTATCGAAAATAAGTTAGCTACATGTTTTTATTTCCAATCATATAAGAAAATGATGTTTTGTTCAAACAAATGGGTGATTAATTATTGTACGGGATTGAACTTGAACATTGTGAAGACTGGATGAAATTAATATTAGTCTTTCATGGATTTGCGAGTTTTTGATCCAGCATTTTTCATCAAGTTCCGGACAAATGTTTCATCACATTTTTTGGACGCCGTAGCCTACATATTTTTGAACTTCTGCATATTCTCAGCTGCTTCACCAGTCTTTTTGAAGACCCTCTTCAGAATCGCCCAATAGCGTTCAATGGGCCGAAGCTGACGGCTATTTGGTGGATTTATGTCTTTCTCAACGAAAGCCATACCCTTTTCTGTGAGCCAATTGAGAGTTGTTTTGGCGTAATTTGCCGACGCAAAATCTGACCAAAACAATGGAGGCGTACTATGCTGCTAACATAATGGTAGCAACCTCTTCAGCAGACACTCAGATCGATACATTTCCGCATAGATTGTTCCGGTTGTGTAAAATATGGTAGATTTCATACCGCAGCAATTGCAGCACTTTATGACCCACTTTAATCGAACTGCCTGCATCGCTTGCAGGGTGTTCGATAAGTTCGAATACAAGTTTTCATTGTTGTGTAGGTGCACATCATGTACAATTTATGTATTGGTTCTGGTGTCAGCTTAAGCCTCATATATAGGCCAACCGAGGCGCATGGAGCCCACATGCTGTCATTTGTTATACGTTGACCGCGCACGATGAAGTAGTACTGCGACGTCGTAGTAAGGTTGTTGGCGAGAGATTAGCGACCCACCGACATATTCCGGCGGTTGAAATCCCACAGGATGAAGCGGAATTTCATCTAAATATACCACCATCCGTAGGTACCGGGAGACGGGCTCGGTCAAGAAACGTGCCAGATAGACGTGTCATAGAATAATGAACCACTCAAACCGGAAGACCGCCGAACTGACACTTTCGCGGCTTGGAGGTCTGGAGTTCGTGTTTTCTGATGAAAAAATTTTTGTCTTGCAACAGCCGTACAATGTCAAAAATGATCGGCTGTGGCCGCCGACGCTGGCCAGCGTCCTTATGTCACACATAAACATCCCGCGGTTCCAGAGTGCCACGTCGATGATGGTTTGGGGGGCCGTATCCAGGCGTGCGAAGCTCCCACTGGTGTTTATCAAGAAAAACGTGAAAATCAACGCCGCGTACTATAAGACCTACGTTCAGGAGAAGGTTGGGGCCCCGGGACGTTGGGACCTCTACAGAAGGATCATTACGGCTTTTAAAAGGACGGCACATCGGCCCTCACGCCGAGTATCGTCCAAGCGTGGTGTCGGGAAAATTCGACTGCTTTTTTCGGTAAGACTTTGTGACCTCCCACCTCCCGGAACCTTATATAGTTGCACATGCTCGACTTTGTAGTGCTTATATCTAAGTGAGCACTATGGACCAATTCTAAGAAGCTTCATTTTCAAGATCTGGCACGAGATGCCGATGCCAGGTGCGTGCCACGTGCGATTCTTTTGAGAAACGCCTTAAGCTGGTCATACAATAAACATTGCTTCAATAAAAATTGACTCAGAAAACAATATCTTGTATTTTAATTTTTTTTTTAATACATTTTAAAAGTTTATTCTAACTTATTGAACACCCTGTACATTTTCCCCTACGATGGCAGTGAGAGAGGTTTTGAGTCCTCTTAGCCATAGGTCTCGTCGTTCACCAAAATACATGCATTCAATCGCTGTCAAACTCGCGAATACAATTTCTGGACCGGATTCTCTGATGCAGTCTAGGGTTGGAAGATCCGGGTTTTCTACCTCTTCCTGGCAGTTCATCCAAAGAACAGTGTTCCTCATACTTGGTTATGATGGATTTAACACTCGCGTGTTGAATGCTCAATCACTTCGCCAATTGCCGCAAAGTTACACCCTTTTCACGTAGCTATGTGTCCAAAATCTTAATATACACATCTCTTTCAATGCGCGACATTTTAATAACGTAGAATTTAAACCGTGCAAACAAGTAAAGAAACGGAGAATGACAGTCAAATGTGCAGTGCGCTGAACACATTGGAACCATCACAAATACATGCGTGTAACGGAAATTTACGTGGATAGCTTATTTTCGATACATTCCTTATAAATCATTTCCGGAATCGCAATATTACACGAGTTGTGAGGATAATTATGTTGACAAGGCGAATACCTTAGTGTTCACTGAAAAACTTGACAAAAAGGCGATGGTCTGGCAAATAATTTTGCTCTTGCGGTAATTTACGAAGCCGTAAATGGAGCAATGAATACAGATATTTACGTCAGTCAATGCATGACAAAACAAAATGCCTGTTGCCGCTGATTCGTCAATATGACAAGCCCGCTCTTGCTTCGTGTCATTACGCTTAGTTGACCATGGAATGGTTCAAATCGGAAAACTTGAAGATTATACCTTAGCACGTGGATCCTCCAAATTGCCCTGAAATTCGTCCCGTTGAAAGATTTTGGGCTCTGGTCAAGAGGTACATGTTCAGCCTCTAAAAATGAGCAATTTCCATTTAACTCCAACTACAATTAGATGAAAACTACTAATCTTTCTTCTCATTTTCTAGTAAAATTCACTTAAATTCTCACACTCACTAGGATTCATGTTCAGCCAGCTAATAATGTGGAAAAAAATTCAAAGGAGATTGGACAAGAGCGTCTTAAATCGTTGCTTATCAGTCTGTGCAGAACTTTACGAAGAACTTTAGAGGAAAATTTCAAGAACTTGCTTATACCAGAAAAAGTGAATTTTGTTGAACCATTTGTAAGAATAAACATTGACATAAATAAAAGAACACAGGTTTTTGAACGAACTGAAAATGTTCTATTTTTTTCGGACATTCTTTAGTATTCAATTGGGTAAGTACACAGTCATGTAAGTGTATCATCTAGTAGTAAGGAGTGTATCGAATCTATCTAAAAAAGCTATCCACTTACATTTGCGTTATACGCATGTATTTGTGATGGTTTTTTATGCTCTGAACACTGGATGCTGTGCGTTTGACTGTCAGCTTTCTTTTGTTTACTTGTTTGTGCGGTTCAAATTCTGCGTTTTCAAAATGTCGCGTATTGATAAGGAAGTGAAAATTAAGGTTCTGGACACATGGCTAAGTGAGAAGGGTATTACTATGCGAAAATTGGCGAAGTGGTTTGGAATTCATCATGCGAGTGTTAAAACCATCATTAATAAGTTTGGGGAACACTATTCTTTGGATGAGCTACCAGAAGAGGCAGAAAACCCGGTTCTTCCAACCCGAAACTGGAGCAGAAAGTGGTATCTCTGATCATGAAGAACAAATCAATGTCAATACGTGATTCGGCCAAAAAGCAGGAACAAGTGTCGGAATGATCCAGCGTATCAAGAGGCGAAACCACCTGAAGACCTACAAGAAGCAGAAAATCTCGAAACAAAGTGCAGAACAAAAGAAGCGAGCAGCAACAAGGGCCCGGAAATTGTATTCGCGTCTTTTGCAGCGTCCGGATGCATGCATTTTGATGGACGATGAGACCTATGTAAAGGAGGACTCAAACACCCTTTCAGGTCCACAATACTTTACTGCCGTCGTTGGAGAGGATGTGAGCGATGCGGACAGGTCGATTCAAGTGGAGAAATTCGGTCGAAAGGTACTGGTATGGCAAGCAATATGTTCCTGTGGTTGGAAGTCAACCATATTTTCCACTACCGGAACTATAAATGCGGAAATCTATCGATCTGAGTGTCTCCAGAAGAAATTGTTGCCTTTATATAAGAAGCATAGTACACCTCCACTGTTTTGACCGGATTTAGCGTCGGCTCACTATGCCAAAACCACTCTCAATTGGCTTGCGGAAAAGGGTAGTAGATTTCGTTGAGAAAATATCAATCCACCAAATTGCCCCTCAGCTTCGACCCATCGAACGTTACTGGGCAATCGTGAAGAGGTCTTCAAGAAGACTGGTAAGGCAGCTGGGAACATGCAGGAGTTCAAAAAAATTTGGGCTCAAGCGTCCAAAAAATGCGTTGCAACACTTGTCCGGAACTTGATGAAGAGCATTCGATCCAAAGTTCGGAAATTCGTGAAGGAATAACTTAAATTTCATCCGGTCTTCATTACGTTCAAGTTTAACCTCGTACAATAATTAATTTACAATACATAATTTGAAGGAAAGTTTGTGGATAGCTTATTTTCGATACACTCCTTATAATAGGTTTATAGTAGCTTCACCGTAAGCTTCTTATATTGCTCTGGAAGTCAGAAGGACCTCTTACTAAGATGAACCAACGAAAAACAAAACGTATAATGGAAAGGTCTCATCCAATCATTATTCAATTTTGAACATCTGAGCTTTAATATTTTTTTCCTACAACCGTATGTCTAACTAAATTACGCCTCCGGAATAGCATCAGCCTTTCACTTGTGGTTATCTTGAAAATTGTTTCAATATATTTTAACATGACTGCGGTAATTTTCGGGCCCGACTTTTTACTTTTTCAATCTAAAACTGTAAAACGGTGTCCACAAGGAGGCGTATTGTCACTTTTATTGTGGTCTTTAATAGTCGATGATCTCATCAAAAATCTGAAAACCCTAGGGTTGGAAGTAATTGGCTTCGCAGATGATATAGTCACAATAGCACGCGGTAAACATGGCTGTACTACTGTTAACAGAATGTAAAGTGCTCTATGTTATATTTCATCGTGATGTGATAGGGAAGGCTTGAATAGTAATCCTTCTAAAACTACTGTTGTGCCATTTACATATTTAGACAGTAGACTAAACTAGAACTGTCGTTTAGAGCAGACAATCAACAGAGCGACCATAACTCAAAAGAAAATTTGGTTGGCAATGGGGATTAAAGCCAAAAATGATTCATTGGATTTATTCGGAAATTGTGAGAAACCACCTATGCTGCATTGGTCTGGTGGCCAAAAACTAAAGAAACAGTTGTACAGAGAAGGTTAGAAAAACTTCAGAGGCTAGCAACTAGTTCAATTCAAGGCACTGAATCCATTGCTTTTCATGCTACCATTGCATCAGTACATATAATTAAAAGCTAAAAAGAGCGCTCTAAGGATCAGAAGACTTGTGAACATTTCCGAAGGTGATCTACTAGGACATTTTAGCATTCTAATATTTGTTGGATTTAATTCTTTCGTTATGGATGGATGGAATTGGATGGAGAAAATACAACTTTGAATGTTTATATCAACTTATTGATCCTGGACGTGATTTGTGTGTGGTCCAAACCTCCGTCAAGGATCGATTGTATTCTATACAGACGGTTCAATAATGAACAATCAAGTGAGGGCAGGTGTGATTGGCCCAGTGATGGACATGGCAATAACGATGGGTAAGTGGTCAACTGTATTCCAAGCTGAAATTCAAGCAATTCTGGAATGTGCTATTAAAGCCTGTCTTCGTTAAATTTCACTCAACTCTCCACCTTATTTCGTGATACAACATGTTTACATTCTTGTTGCATTCAGTAAAATGGAATCGCTTGGAATTGGAAGTGCACAAACGCATTTTGTACGCACGGCAGCAAAATCCGAATTTATCGGTACGCGATCTTGCCACATACTTAGATTTTTTTACAGAAATCTCTAAAGTTTTTCCGAATTCTCAACAGCTGAACATTCGGTAATCCGATTTTACGGATTTCAGTGAAATTTTATAGATATCTGTAAAAAATTTACCGGATGACGGTAAAATTTTACCGAAATCCCTAAAATCGGATTACCGAACGTTCAGCTGTTGAGAATTCGGTAAAACTTTACAGATTTCTGTAAAATAATCTGAGTGTGCAAGAAACCAAAACTACCGAAAAGTACTGTGTTTTGTGTTAGCAAATCATTCGACCAGGTTGGAAGTGGAACAAATCAAAAAGTATGTGTTCGCATGCGAAAGATTCATCTGCGCGTCACCTAGGTGTGGAGATGTGAACCTGATTCTACCGCTAGTCATCATCATTTCAACCATCATTTTCAACACCAAGAAGAATAGCCGAGCAGTCGGCACATCTCTTTCTATCCGGTCAACATTAAAATGGAGGAACCATAGACCACTATATAAAGCCGAACTGTCATCACGTTTGACTAGTTTTTGTGGTACCGAACCAACATCATCAACATCAATCATCAACAAAGCAAAGTGAACTGAATAAAATTAAGTGCTTATTCGAAAGAAAATTCATGAAATAAACTGAGTAGTGATTTTAAGTTAGACATAAGAATAAAGGTTATTTTTACTAAAACAACGTGTTAAAGTGGTTAAAGTGATCAAAAAGCGCCTGAAACAAGCCAAATAGAGCAAGTGATTTCGCCCCCGTTGTGCTATGTTTTGGTGCGTTTTTTTAGCACAGAATTGCTGTTCGCCGCTGAGTGAATCGAACATTTGGTCCTTCGAGCCGGATTGTATCGTCGAATCTCCGATCAATTTGGGACTTGTGTTGAACTACGTGCCGCCATACCGATTGAGGGACAATTCGCCATAGCTGTTTCTATAAAGAATAAAGAAAACCGCCATATCACTACGCTCCACGGCGTCGAACTCCGCCATTATAGCGATAGCTGAAAGGAAATTTGTACAAGGCATATACTAGCCTTGAATAAGGTAATTAGTATTCCATTCATCCCTATTAACCTGTTTGAGCTACGCGGTCTTTCGTTTTCCAGACTCGGCTCATCTCTTCAACAAACCACCTTCGTTATCTACGGATCTTTGGATAATCAAACTGAATTCCGTTGCTGCTTTGATTGCTAGATTCTCATCACTACCTTACCAACATGCCTCCAGAACGGCGTGCTAAGACGCTGAAATTGAAGCAAAAGAGTCTTTGACCTCTTTCGCCCTCATTCAGTCCTTTGTAGATGACTATAGCGCAGAAACGGACGCACCGGAAATACCAGTGCGCTTGGAGCATTTGATTGAGCTCTGGACAGAGTTCCAAAAGTCCAGTCGGAGCTTGAAACACTCGACGAGGAGGCCATAGATGACTATTTAAAGCAGCGTACCGATTTCGAAACGGCCTACTACCGTGTTAAGGATTTCTTCTAGCACATAATAAAGAACCTCATACATCGCCAACGAACGCTTCTTCTCTTCGACCTCGCATCCTCACGCTCTGTCGTCGCATGTTCGCCTACCTGACGTAAAGCTACCTATCTTTAATGGAAATCTCGAAAATTGGTTGAATTTCCATGATCTATTCGTTTCGTTGGTTCACGCTTCGCATGAATTGTCGTCGATTCAGAAGTTTTATTATCTTCGTTCTTCGTTAACTGGTGACGCTCTAAAACTGATCCAAACGATTGAACTCAGTGCCAACAACTACCCATTGCATGGAACATACTCGTCGACCATTATCAGAACACCACTCGATTGAAGAAGACGTATCTGGACGCCCTTTTGAATTTGGAACACCTGGCGTGAGTCTGCCGCTGAACTACACGCACTAGTGGAGAAATTTGAAGCGAACGTGAAAGTATTAAAACAACTTGGCGAGCGCACTGAGTTTTGGGACATCATACTAATCCGCATGCTCAGTGTTTGCTTAGATCCCACAACGCGAAGGGATTGGGAGGAATTTTCGTCTTCGAAATCAGATGTTTCGTTTGATGACTTAACAGCATTCATTCAGCGAAGAGTTAGCGTCTTACAAACTCTCCAGGTTAAAGCTGTAGATACTCCAGTGTTTAACCAGCAGAACAAAAGGTCTACTCTGCGTTCCGTTTCTAGTCACGGAGCCAACCAAGCACTCTCTACCCGCAAATGTGTTGTTTGTTTTGATCATCATCCACTCTATATGTGCCCCTCATTCGCAAAACTCGACGTAGAGGAAAAGGAGAGGGAAGTTCGCCGTCACCAACTCTGTCGGAACTGTTTACGAAAGGGACACCAAGCTCGTGACTGCTCATCATCCAGCACCTGCCGAAAATGTCGTGGTCGTCATCACACCCAGCTCTGTATCCGGGAAAATTCTTCGACTGTAAACGTCAGAACAACCGATTCTCGCCAGTTTATATCTGTTCCTCCTTCAACGTCTACAGGACAACCAACCGCATCCAATTCAGCAATCGAACCTTCACCTACAAGCTATTCAATTGCCAGCAAAGCGTTGAAGAACATTCTTTTGGCTACGGCAATTGTTAAACTAATCGATGATAATGGTACCCAACACACAGTAAGAGCACTTCTTGATTCGGGTAGTGAGTGCTGCTTCATTACCGAATCTGTTTCGCAACTCATCAAGACACAGCGCAAAAAGGTCTCCATTCCCATCTCTGGCATCGGACAGTCCGCCACCTACGCACGATACAAAATCATCGCTTCAATACAATCGAGGATCAGTAACTTCTCCACCGCAGTCGAATTCTTAGTACTTCCCAAGGTCACCATCGATCTGCCATCTGCTTCTTTCGACGTTTCTGGTTGGAACATCCCTCCAAATGTGCAACTCGCAGACCCACTCTTCCATGAAACACACCCGGTCGACATTATTATCGGTGCTGAAGTCTTCTTGATCTGTTCAAAGTTTCTGGTCGCATTCAACTCGGTGAATCACTACCAACGTTGGTGAACTCCGTTTTTGGTTGATAGTTTCCGGAAAGACTTTACACGCCATTTCAAAGCCTCCAATTGTAGCAAACATCGCAACCACAGCCGATGTTCATCAGCTCATCGAGAGATTCTGGAACATTGAAGAAGACAACAACATTCCCAACTACTCAGTGGAAGAAGCCGCTTGTGAAGAGCATTTCCAGCGCAACGTGAAGCGTAATGCTGACGGACGGTACATCGTTCGTTTGCCTTTAAGAAAAACGTAATTGAACAGCTTGGAAACAACCGGCGCTCTGCTGTCCGCCGATCATTTGCTAGAAAATCGGCTTGGAAACGATCCGAGCCTTAGTCATCAGTATTCTGCATTTATTGAGGAATATCTTACCTTAGGGCACATGAGGCAGGTCTTTGATCACCAATCACCACCGTCGCCGTGTTATCACATGCCTCATCACGCTGTCATACGAGATGATAGCACCACAACAAAGTTGCGAGTAGTGTTCGACGCATCGTGTAAGACACCTGAAGGGCCATCTCTCAATGACGCCCTTCTAGTAGGGCCAACAGTGCAGCAAGACATTCGATCGATCATCATGCGCTCAAGAATTCACCCTGTTATGATTATCGCCGACGCTAAACAAATGTATCGGCAAGTTCTCGTCGACAAACGTGACACTCCGCTCCAACGAATTATCTGGAGGCAATCTCCAGACCAGCCACTGAACACATACGAACTATTAACGGTTACTTACGGCACGGCAAGTGCACCTTTCCTTGCTACTCGTGTTCTACTGCAATTAGCAAATGATGAACAAGAACATTTTCCTGAGGCCACCGAGGTTCTAAGGAAAGATTTCTACGTAGATGATCTGTTATCGGGCGCAAAAAGCGTCCAAGAAGCTACACAGCTCCGCCAACAACTTGAAGCACTCCTCTTGAAAGGTGGATTCCAACTCCGCAAGTGGGCCTCCAACGAAGAAGATGTTTTGAAGGATGTTCCCCATAATTTCGAGCTCTGCAAACATCCGTGGACTTAGATCGCAACCAAAGTATTAAATCGCTCGGTTTGCATTGGGAACCAGCAACGGATATTCTTAAATATCAAATACACCTTCCAAATGACTTGAACGGAATGTCTCTCACCAAACGCATAGCATTATCTCAAATTGCACGCCTTTTTCGACCCTCTTGGCCTTCTTGGTCCTGTAGTTATTACCGCAAAAATATTTATGCAGGCTCTTTGACGCTCAAGGACAACAATGGCAAGATTTGGAGTTGGGATGACGAGCTCCCACAGTCAATGAGCGAACAATGGCATGCATATATGTCTGAACTACCACTGTTAAACCATCTACGAATTGGAAGATACGTTCTTTCATCGAAACCAGCATTCGTTCAGTATCATTATTTTTCGGACGCATCTAAGCATGCATATGGCGCGTGCTGTTATATCAGATCAGCAGACACCTCCGGTTCGTTCAAAGTATCCCTCCTTACTGCCAAGTCTAGAGTCAGCCCTCTCAAGCAGCAGAGTATCCCGCGTCTAGAACTTTGTGGAGCACTGCTTGCAGCCGAATTGCATCAGAAGGTCTCCCAGTCACTCGAACTTCCTGGCGCTACCTTCTTCTGGGTGGATTCTACAACCGTGCTTAGCTGGCTACAGGCAACACCATCATCATGGACAACATTCGTTGCAAATCGTGTGTCCAAAATTCAGCTTGCAACACAAAACTGTTCCTGGAACCACATTGCCGGTCAGGAAAATCCAGCTGACATCTTGTCACGGGGAATCACAGCAGGTAATCTCAACGATAATCACCTTTGGTGGCAAGGACCGGCATGGCTACAGCATAATCAAACATCATGGCCAATCACACAGCAAGATGTTGAACAAAATGAGGAATCACTGTCAGAAACAGAAAAGCGATCAATACTTGGCTATCAGGCATCAAATGAACCATCATTCATCGACCAGTTCGTAGAAAAATTTTCCGATTATGAACGGATGCTGCGTGTCACAGCGTTCTGTCTTCGATTCATCCAGTGCAGCCGTCAAAACCGTGCAAGCGATCACCGAATGACTTACATCACAGTACAGGAAAAATTCGCAGCAGAAGCAACACTTATTCGGCTGATTCAGCAACAAGTTTATCCGGAAGAATGGAAGCAGCTGGTTACTTCAAAACCCATTTCATCAAAATCCAGTCTCCGTTGGTTTCATCCATTTATTGGCCAGGACAACATTATTCGCATAGGCGGAAGACTCAACCAAGCACCACAACCATATAACAGCAGGCATCAAATTCTACTGCCGCCTACAACTCATCTTTCCGTTTTACTTGTTCGCTCATCCCATGAAAAACATCTTCATGCCGCGCCCCAGATGCTTATAGCGATTCTTCGCCAACGCTATTGGATAACAGGGGCCAGAAAGTTAGTCAAGTTCATCGTTCGTAATTGCATCGCATGTGTCAAAGCACATCCACAACGGCTGGAGCAATTTATGGCAGAACTCCCAGCATCACGCATCTCTGCTACTCGACCGTTTTCGATTACAGGCGTTGACTATTGGGGACCCATCAATCTAAAGGATACACATCGTCGAGGAGCATCACGGAAAGCTTATGTGGCCGTTTTTGTTTGCTTTTGTACCCGTGCTGTGCATCTCGAACTCGTCATTGACTTGAGCACCTCCAAGTTTATCCAAGCTCTGCGCCGCTTTGTGTCCCGTCGAGGTATGTGCCGAGAAATTCACAGTGATAATGGGCGAAATTTTGTTGGGGCGGCGAATGAATTGCGGAAACTTGTTAGAAGCAAGGATCATCTAAGAGCTTTCGCTCAAGAATGTACCAGCAACGGAATTTCATGGAAGTTCAACCCACCAAGAGCATCGCACTTTGGTGGTCTGTGGGAAGCTGCCATCCGTTCGGCACAGAAACACTTTATCCGTGTTCTTGGACTCAATACGCTAGCACAGGATGATATGGAGACATTATTAGTCCAAATCGAATGTTGTCTCAATTCCCGTCCGATTGTCCCACTCAGCGAAGACCCAACTGATCTCGAACCGTTGACTCCAGGTCACTTCTTAGTTGGTTCTGCGTTGAAGTCAGTTCCAGATTCTGACGTCACTGATATTCCACTTAATCGATTACACCAGTGGCAGCAAACGCAAAAGCTCTTTCAACTCATCTGGAAACGATGGCATTCGGAATATTTATCGACACTTCAAACACGAACTAAGTGGTGCAGTCCACCCATTGCTATACACGTAAACCAACTGGTACTCCTTCGAGATGAAACACCACCAATGACTTGGCCAACAGCCCGGATCGTGGAGCTACATCCTGGCACTGACGGTATCACTCGAGTCGTCACCGTGCAAACATCCACCGGGAAATATGTTCGTCCGGTATCAAAAATTTGTCTGCTGCCTATTCCAACCACGCCAGAAACCAACAGCAACCAGTCATCAACTCAGCCAAACATCCATTAGCATCGAACATCGAAGATTTTCCATCCAAATTGTCGTCCTGGCTGTTATTATCATATTAATTGTCCACGGTTCACGGTTGCATCACCTAAAAGAAATAATTCAAGGTCCTTTGCTAAAGGGACAAGGTAAGAACCTGTCCAACAATTTAATTTTCTCGTAACCCGCTACCGGGTCTTTTCTTTTAACTTTCATTGCTACGCCTGAGAATCTTCAACCACCGAGAATGAGTGACATATGAAGTGGAGACGTCATCATCATCACAGAATCGACTGTCAGAAATGGTCATTTCTGAAGGGGCCAGTATGTTCGCATGCGAAAGATTCATCTGCGCGTCACCTAGGTGTGGAGATGTGAACCTGATTCTACCGCTAGTCATCATCATTTCAACCATCATTTTCAACACCAAGAAGAATAGCCGAGCAGTCGGCACATCTCTTTCTATCCGGTCAACATTAAAATGGAGGAACCATAGACCACTATATAAAGCCGAACTGTCATCACGTTTGACTAGTTTTTGTGGTACCGAACCAACATCATCAACATCAATCATCAACAAAGCAAAGTGAACTGAATAAAATTAAGTGCTTATTCGAAAGAAAATTCATGAAATAAACTGAGTAGTGATTTTAAGTTAGACATAAGAATAAAGGTTATTTTTACTAAAACAACGTGTTAAAGTGGTTAAAGTGATCAAAAAGCGCCTGAAACAAGACAAATAGAGCAAGTGATTTCGCCCCCGTTGTGCTATGTTTTGGTGCGTTTTTTTAGCACAGAATTGCTGTTCGCCGCTGAGTGAATCGAACAGTATGCTTCCGACAAATGGACAAGAAGGTGGTAGCCATTATTGAGAAAAATCCAAATCTTTCTGTGCAAAATGTGGCTTGCAAAGTTCATAAGTTAAAATCATACTTACAAAAAGTGAAGCAGAGGTAAGGACTAAAACCGTGGTGACAAGCAAAATTTCACTGCAAAAAGTTTTGCACCAACTTTTTTTTGCAAACATTTTCTTGTATCATAATGGACGACGAAACATACGTACACGAAGACTTTAATCAACTTCCTGGTTTGGCTATTTATACCGTAATGCAAAGGAACATCGTTGCCGAGCATTTCCGGAGAGAAGGTGTTACATTCCCGAAGAAGTATTGGATTTGGCAGGTCATATGTAGTTGTGGTCGAAAATCTAAAAGTTCCATCTCTTCCGACACAACCGGCACCAGAATCCACTATTCTTCAGCTCTGTTTTGGCCTGATTTGGTCTCTTGTCACTATGCGAAATCCGTCATGGAATGGTATAATGTACAAGAGGTCAAATACGTGCCAAAAACAGTCAATGCACCAAACTTTCCAGAACTTCGCCCAACAGAGAAGTGCTTCCAGTACTTGTGAGCTTAACATTGAAAATGGCGAAGCATTGGCAGGCGAATATTAAAACTGAGCAAATTTCAATGAAAAATGAACAAATTTCCATCAGTAGTATATATGTTCAGAAGCTAGCTTTGTTATCTGTTTGATGCTAGATTGTATTTGAATTTATAGGTAAATTTGCAGATTACGATTTTAAATTGCAATATTTCAATCCTCATTCCCGGAAACTTAGAACTCTCCATTCCTCATTCCCGAAAACTTAGAAGTTTAAAAACGGACATTTATTCTTCTGTTGAAATTTAAAAACTGTCAGAATCCTTGTTTTTCACTTTTTTCAACACTTACTGTGTATTATAAAATCAAAAAACTAACATTTTGGAATTACTTTTGGGTGGAAAACCACTCAAGATTTACCATCATGAAAATTATCTTATCTAAGAATGTCGTCTTCTTAGTCAGAATCGTCTGAGTTCACGCTTCTGTAGATTAGTAAATTAGTTTTTCCCTGATCATGACTCCAGTCTATTTGTTGCCACCTAACACCAATTCTGTTTAATTACATGGCAAAATGTCAACGCTGGCTGCACAAGAACAGAATCGTAACCACTAGGAAAATCCTCAACAGAATGCTTTGAAACATTAGTCACCTACTTATCTTTTCCAATGTGATGTCACACCTTACCCGGCATCGATTGATTCGATCTTATCCAGGGATCGACATTCACGACGGCAAAGTCAGGTTGCTATAGAATGTCGTCATCGTCATTCCACCGAGACTGGATTGGCAAAACAAATCCATGACGACATTGCTGAATAACCCCTTTCCAGTCGATTGTCCAACGTCGAATCAGGAAAAGGAACCAGAAATTCCACAACATGATCATCGGAGAACGGGGTGCCACCTAATCACGAAGCTCGTGACGGAATTTGCTGATAGCAATGGTAATAGAATACATCAAATAAACGCCCATTTGAGAGTCATTGTGTGAGAATGATACTCATCTGAATTGGGATTGTGATTTCCAAAGAGTGTATGAGCTTTATTTTGCTATGAAATGATATCACACGATATCAGTAACACCGTCACTCGATGGTTTCGTACGCTTCAGAATGTCAGTACATAACGTGATTGTATTATGCAGAATTAAGCATAATAAATAATGCACGAAAAAAAAAACCCAGGGTGTGTCTTTTGAATCACTACGGCTGGCGAATCACGATGATGCAAATGCAATGTAAATTTTCATCTAACGCCGGTAAAGTATGTAGGTAGTGCGAGTAATTCAATGAATGGGTACAAAAATGCAATCCATTTAACGAAGTAACTTAGAGCCAGGCTTGGCTTATTTGTAACCTTAATTTTTTATCGTTAATTCTCGATCGATAACAAATCATCGACATCCTTATGTTTCCTTGTCAAAACCGCACTTGCACTCTGCCAATCGTGGTTCTCATAATTCGGGACGATGTTTGGGAAAATACTCGTAATGAGTTCTCCTTTCGTAATTCTGAAATGACAGAAATTCAGCGGGAACGAAATTAATCCGTTGGAGACGTCAAGTGCTACTTCTTCATTGCCAATCGCCAACAATTGATCCGAGAAAATCTCGGATCGCAGAAGGATCGTTTTGCAAGGCAACTCACATAATTTCTCGTCAACTGTAGCTTCTTTAAATATCTTCACAAATACGAAAGCTTAAAGCAAGCGTTGATTTCATCGTGTTCGTGTTCGAAAAGTCGAAAAATAGTGCATAAGGACTGAATTACATATTCGAATTGTTTTTATTTTTAAACAGCTCAGACAGATCATGGCTACAAACTTGAATGCTGATGCCCCACTGATTGCGCAAATCATTTCGGAGAGATCGAAATCACGCTGAGCTTCAGTTGAGCGATCGTTCACGAACAATGCACTTTATTCAAAGTCTAATAATTAATGCTCAAAAAGTAGAAAATACCAACAACAGAACAATCAGGATACCTGTGGAATTGAGTAATGTCAGGTGTACTATCAACGTCATCTATGATCCATGTCAAGGATAACTCGATAAAAAAAAAGACAAACATACATGATGTACTGAAAATCTTTCATTTTCGAAGTCACACACATACACACATACGGGAGCAAGTCCCTATCACTTCAAAGTTTTCTGAGCATAAACCTCAAACACTATAGGACTACTATATATTAAGACTAATATATTAGGACTTCACCCAACAAACATCAATGCTGAATAGCTGTTTATTCAAACAAATTTGGAGAAGTTGTTCAGCTTTTTTTTTCTAGAAAGCTGAATAACCTCTCCAAATTTGTTTGAACAAGCGGTTATACGACACTGGTGTTTGTTGGCAGGCGTGAAACTTTCAAGAATCGTTTGCTTCACTGGAACATCCATTGGTTAGCATTTCCAGCGTTTTTTGTTTTGTTTTGTTTGTGATTTTTAGTCTCAAAAATCCCGAAGTGATAATCAACCTAACCCATCAACCTATCAACCTAATATATAGGGTAGGGAACGGCTTAAGCACCCCATAACCCTATTCCAAGTACGGGGTAAACGTTAACCTACAACGCTCATTTTTTGCAGTATGGTGCTCCATGTAGTGAAATGAGCGTTGTAGGTTAACGTTTACCCCGTGCTTGGAATAGGGTCTTGGGATGCTTAAGTCGTTCCCTGCCCTATCATATGGAAAAAGGACTCCCTCCAGTTTCACTTTAAACATCATGAAAGATCATTGAATTACGTCTCACTGACAGCAATCATTGACCTCCAACCATTCGCTTATCTGCCTGCGTGTTGGGCGCTATCCAACTAGTATACATTTCGGCAAATACAACTTGGAAGCGTTCGCAACACACGTCGAATGAACACACGGCCGTTGAATCTAACTGAAAGGGTGAACATTTTAATGTTGAAAGTTTGAACTGGACCAATTGAACCATTTTCTAACTTGACCATACGTTAGCCTTTCAATTTTATCGGATTCTTCCTCTTCGAAATGACCGTGGTGTTTTGATTAGGCGAGTTTTCAATAACCAGATATTCGCGGAAAAGCCATTGTTTACGTTTGTCATGTCATTAACCGTTGGCAGCTAATCGGTTCTCTCTTTCTTTCACCATATACTTTTTATACAGCGTTGTCTTCTCCCATCGGTTAATTTATGAAAACGAAATACATTTTATCTAAAAGCTTACTAAAAACTACCTATCTGCATAACGCAACACCTCTCCGCCTCCTCTCCTTAGCCGTCATAAGGTGTGGTCCAATTACAATTGGAACATATATTTCTGATTTACATTTAACAAAATAGTATTCTGTTTAAACTAAAATGTTTGACTTTATGTGAGGGGAAAAAAACACACTTTTAATTCCAACTAACTTTGTTGAGTTATTGTGTCTCGTACTAATAACCAGTCGAGACACTGAAGAAGTCTGCACATTGTAGACGAAATACGCGTATCTGTCAAGATAAGCAAAGGTAATTGGAATTAAATGGAAAATACTAGTTTCTCTTCTCATTTCTAGTTACAGGTATTCCACTAAACAGCTCAAACCCACTAGGATTAAAAAAAAAAATAATCATCTCGATTTCAAAGAAACATGCGGACTTTTCCTGGAATACGTTTTATCAACCGGCGCACATTATTCTCATCCATCGTTTTGGCAATCTTATTCCAATTGGTTCTCAATTCATTGATGCTTTTGACGACACATCTTTCTCTTCATAATAGCCTAAAAAACTGTTTTACTGTAATGACAGCTTGCAAGATCTGACCAAAACATGACAGGTTTATTGTGGGATCTGATGAATGGCAATATTCGCTTTTGGAGACATTCCGTTCTGGACAGCTTTGAATTAAATGTGTTATCAGTGATGAAAACCTTGGTCTTCCAACCGCAGCTACAAATGCCTTGCCAAATCATATATTTACGTGCAAATTGATCGGCAAACCCAAACTTGAATTTGGCAAGAACATCTCCCCGAGCCGTAGCCACGAAATCTTTTGTAACGGTTACGTAGGTTTCATCATCCATGAGATGACAGTCATTGAATTTTGTCAACACCTGATCATAGAATTTTCTGGCACGGATTCAGGCCACAATGTTCTGCTTTTGGTCCCTATTTGGTTGTCTACAGGCACGGTATGAATAAATTAAAGGCCTTCCTGGAGACGAATCCATTGCACGGTAGTGCGTGCGGCGCGAAACTTTTTGGCCAAATCGCGGTCTAAGATGTTGGGGTTTGCCTTAATGTTCTTGATGACTTTGTTCCGCAGTTGACGGTTGACAGTACCCACCCGACGCTTGATTTGAAGCTTGCGATCCATTGACAAAGTTTCTCTGTACTTTTTCAAAGCACGCCACACGGTATTTTGGGGAAAATCCAACACTTTAGCAAGTTTTGGCCCAGACCACAAAGGGTTTTCCAAATGATTGCGCACAAATATTTTTCTTCTCTCTTCTTACATTTTGTATTTCTCTGAAACACGTTCGAACTGCACCGCGAAATAAAACTTCTGATGTTGTTATTGTTATAGGGAACACATAAGATGTCATAGTTTACAAATACGACCACTAGGGTCGCTGTAAGAATCAAACATGTTTGTTCCAATACTAAATGGTCCACATCTTAGCTCTTGTAGATAGTAGCTTCCGGACACTAAATCATGCCGAAAAGGAGCAAATTTGCTAATGTCTAGTATGTCTTCTAATTTGTAAAAATTCTATGCCTGCTAAGATTTCTCTGCATTGGAAAAAATGAGGTTAATGCACCAAAACTACCGGAAAGATTTTACATCAGAGTCTGGGGGTGCGACACATCTGAATCTCAATCTTATAAAAAAATCTCTCTTTCCAGTAAATCAACCTTTGAAAAATTTGTTTTAATAAAATTACATTTGCTTGATTTTATATTTTAGTCGGAAATTATTAATTCTTATTTTTTTACTTCTAGGTGTGAATTGTAGACAGTAAATAACCAAATTTCCTGCATCTTAGAAAAAATCACACTTCCAATAATCTAACGGAGTCTTAAATCTAGAATCATTATTATAAATGTTGATATTTGCGGCTTTCCGAGGCTTATGGAATCTTTTGAGTTCTTTCTTCAACCTTGAAGCACAAAAAAAAACCAATTTGTCATATTATTTTTTGTGTGTCAGATTATCCATAATGGTGCCAATATCGGAGGAACCATTCATTGTTTTCAGTTTGCTATGAAGGATGACTTCCAAAATAATTTTGCAAAAAGCAAATTCCAATTTCAGAATTATATTTGAAAACTAGCAACTGGTTGTAAAATGTTGCAATGTTGATCTGGAACCAGTTCCTGTTCTGAAAAGTTCGAGTCAGCCAGAAGATACAGCTATCTGTTTGTAAACATTCCTAATTATATTAACATGTTGTATCTATTATCAAAGATAGTAAGAGGCCTCCTATAACATAGTCGGTAAAGTCATAGTATTACCTGTTCGATTCCTGGTCCAACAAGCAACATTGTAACATTGTGTTGGAATTAATAACTGAGGAAATGCATCTACAACACTGAGTTGAGAGCCGACAAAACGATAATATCAGAAGCACGAGGCCCATTGTGCAGGAAGCTGGATTTCTATTGATAGCTGACCTTAAATTAACGTGTATTTGTTAATGCGTTTGAAGTTTCAAGAATAATTTGGACTTAAGGGACATATTGCGCTTGATTAATGAGCGTCCTGCTGCTTTTAAGAACTGTGTTAAAATTAAACAGTTTTTTTTTTCAGAACACTGAAATGATATTGCCACACGAGAAAGATCGAAGTGTACGGCACGCGGAGCGGGACGTTAAAAAAAATCTCTTATCATTTTTGCAATGTTTTGATTTTATTTTTATTTGCATTTTTTTTTAAATTTCGGTTGTGGAATGCTCTCCGCAGTGTGCTTCATTGATTGTTACGGGAGTGCCAACCGAACACCATCATTCTTTGTGCGTTGCCCCAACGGTGTCCTTGCTACGATTGTGTGTGCCTTGCTCAATGCCATGCGATGTGGATCAATCATTTCTATGAAATCTAACATATGAAGTTCATCGACAATGTTTCGAAGTAATTATCAACTGGACTTAATACTCGGATTATGAAGAAATTGTGCGATTAAACGATACCCGTGTCTTCAGTATTCAGCTGGAGAGCCTGATTGGTCTTTTTGGATCGGGCACGTAATTAAAAGGAATTCAGCTAAGTACTGTTTACTTTTTATATCAGTAGAGTAGTTTGATATCAGTAGAGTTTTAGCTCCCGTCACGTTTGTTGTGCAGGGGAAATTCCTTTAATCGTTCATAATTGTTTTGATCATTTGGGTCAATCTAAAACTATTTACAAACCATGAATATGTGAATGTGTGAGTGGAAGTGTGTGTGTGCATGTGTGCGTGAGAGAGTGTGTGCCTGTATGTGTGTATGTTTATGAGCATATGCCTTTGTGTCGACGGGTCCCTCCTCTTCTCTTTTCAGAAAGCGAGTAATGGCGTTATCACCATAAGCCATAAACGGCTAGGACAAGAGATAGTGCTCATGCCCCAACCGACAGTAAAGCTCTCACGCAAGAAAAGGTGCTACACCCTTGGCTTTGGAGCTTGGATACAAGTGGAAAACGCCTGTATGGACAACAAAGGAGTGCATTAACTTTATTAGCTTCCAACGACCTTTATACATATGCTTTCTCGCCAAGGAAAGCCTCCCGCACAATCCCATCCAACTTCCAACTCCAGATGTCTATGAAGGTCGCATGACTTCTCAGCATCTTCTTAAGTAGACATCTAATCAACACTTCCCTCCCATCCCTTGCTGATCAAAAGGGCCTGGCCAGGTGTTGTACAAAGAGATTGATGGCGCTTCCGTCGTCTCTACAACAGCCAACCCAGGATTGTGTATGGTCGAAAATGCTATGCTTTGCTATGCTATGCTAACAGTGAAATGATTTTGCCACACGTGAAAATTGCTTGCCAAACAAGGAGGAAACATTGATGCCTATCTTTTCTGACCATAGCAGAATGGAAAACTAGCCCTGGAAGCTGCTTGAAATTCTCCAAGACATAAGTTTCATCATGCATAACAACGCATGAATACTTCGTCAAATATTCGCAGTACAATCGACGAGCCTGTGATTTTGCTGTTAAGTTTTGTTAGTCGTTGTGTTTTGGCAGCGCTGTTGTGATTTCTGGACAAAACCAGGTTCTTCTTTGTTTCTTTCTTTCTTTCTTTCTTAACATTTCAAGCTTTACTGCTTCCTTCAAAATCCTCTTATCTATTCGATCCATTACAGGATCAACACGTCCATTGTTTTCAATGTTTATCAAATTTCTCTCGGCCGTCAAACGTTTCGAAAATAATTTGAACAGCAACAGTAAATTTTGGAAAATCCATTTGTTTTGCAAATTCCCGTATTGAGCTTTTCATTTGTCGCCAGCTTGAACACTAAACATAGAATGCCAACACCAATCATAGTCTTTTTCATCAAAAACTCTCATCTATACCACAGCGAAGATTTTCACTCCTGCGTGCAATATTACATAAGTGGTTCGAATTTGATTTGAAGGTGTCCGGATTAATATCGATACAGACTTTACTCCTCATTTTCGCAAACTAGTGGCTAGTAAAGCTTGCTTCAGATAGAATTGGAACAAAAACAATTGCCTGTATTCCAGTTATTTATTATTGAATTCAAGATCTTTTTTTATACAAATGTAGCGTTTTCTTCATACTTTTAAGAAAAAATACGGATAAAATTATTCGTCACGGTTTCGAAGGAATTCTCGAATTTTTCCTGTAACACGGCTCATTAGGCGGTGCACACCTTCTTCGTCCATCGTTTTAGCTATCTTATTCCACAAGGTCTTCATCTGATTGATGTCTTTGACAACCTTTCCCTTTGCCTTGAGTCTCCTCTTCATGATTGCCCAGTATTTCTCAATAGGGCGGAACTGGGGGCAGTTGGGTGGGTTAAGGTTTTTCGGAACAACCTGGACCCCTTTCTCTGCATACCATTCTTGAACGACTCTGCTGTAATGACAGCTTGCCAAATCTGGCCAAAACATTACAGGATGGTCGTGGGATCGAATGAACGGCAAAATTCGTTTTTGGAGACACTCTTTTTTGTATAGTTCCGACGTCATTGTCTTGCTTGTAACGAAAACTTTCGTTTTTTTGCCACAGCTGCAAATGCCCTGCCAAATCATGAATTTTTGTGCAAATTTGTCGGCAAAAACAAATTTTAATTAGGCTGGAACATCCCCCCGAGCCGTTGCCAAGTAAAATTTTTGACCTGGGATTTGCCCGAAGTCAGCCTTGACATAGGTTTCATCGTCCATCAGAAGACACCCGTCGAACTTGGTCAGCACCTGGTCGTATAGCTTCCGAGCACGGATTTTGGACACGCTATTCTGTTTTATGGTCCGATTTGGCTGTTCGCTAGCTCGATACGACTTGATTCCTTCCCGGAGTCGAGTTCTGCTCACGATACTATGGGCAGCACCGAATTTTCTGGCCAAATCACGGTCCGACAAATTGGGATTCCTCTTAATCGTCTTCAAAATCTTACCACGCAGTTTCCCGTCGACAGTTCCACTTCGACGATTGGCTTGAGGCTTCCGAATCGTCGTCAATGTTTCCTTATACCGTTTGATAACGCGCCATACGGTATTTCTGGGCAATTTCAGCTGTTTAACCTAGATGCAGACCACAATGGATTTTCCAAATAACTGTGCACAATTTTTTCCCTTCTTTCGGCTTCCATGTTGATTGTTTACAAAGTACAGTCGATTTGCGGAATGTCAAAATAACATACGTGAAGTTGACAAAATTTCCGACACGTGGGCGCCAAGAACTTCTAAATCCGTCCACCAGGAGCGCCACAATATGAGCAAAAGTTTGATCCAATTCTAAATGAAGCAAGCCTTACTTCGTATTGAGTCATTTAGTTAAAGACATCCTTCAAGCGATTGGGCAAAGAATACACCAACATTTGTGAGTATTCGGGTGATCTGACCTGCTGCTTGTTCTGGATTTCATGTTTCCGGATCGCTTTCTTATAATCATCCGACCAATGTGCAATTGGGTTGAGATCCGGAGACTGTGATGGAGTGTTATGTCTGTGGAGTTCGTTATAAAGGCGACTTTATTTCACAACATGGGTGGACACTTTCCTGCCTAAAACAGAAATATTTTTCTCAGTTTTTCAGCGCATTTTTTAACATTTTATTTCAAAATCTTCATGTAAACTGTAGCAGTAGAATTCATGTTCTTCAATTCCAGTACTGTATTTGATTTGTAACACACTAAACTACAATCTTCCAATACGAAGATATTGTGTTTGCCTTCGTCAGTAAACATATCTTTGTCCCAGAATGATATATCTTTATTAACACAGATTCCAATTTTGCTTTATCTGATTGCGCTTTGAAATAAGCGGTTTTCTTCGAGCAACTCTTGTATCCTTTGTATCCAGCCGTTTTGGGAACATTACATATGGTTCTGTATCGCACCCTTGATTCCAATGGCTTTTTTTCAGAAGATGTTGTACGAGGATTCATGATGACGTAGCTCACAATGTTGCGGTACTCTCATTCGTTGAACTCTTTTAGACGACCAGTTTCCCTCTTACTAGTAACATCTTCTGCATTGTGGTATCTCTGATATACGCTTCGTAATGTTTATTCATTTCCGCCAAACACATGTGATATTTCTGCAAACATTCTACTTTCATTACGCAAAGAAAGTATCAGTTTCCGTTCTTTCAGTGTTGTTGCTTTGCCTTTTTTGAACCGTTTTTGTGGTATTTGAACAAATCCAGGAACTTACTCACAAAAGAAAACCTACACGGTAAGAATCAAAAACCCATTAATGGATAAAATTTCACCCATTTCCTCAAAAAGGTTGTTAACCCATTATATGGGTAAACTCGACTTACACATTTTCGAGTATATGGCAAAAACGTCAAAAAATGAGTATTTTTTACCCATCTTTGAAGATGTTTTTTTTTTTGGAAAATGGGTAAAAAAATTCAATTGTGCGATAAACTTGATAATGGGTAAATCGTTCTCATTTTATTTATAGACTCCCTTTTGAGTTATATGGGTAAAATTTTACCCATGATTCGATTTTTGATTTCTACCATATAAGGAAAAAACGCAAACAACAATTCTATTGAACTTAATTTCTTAATTTATTTCTGTTGCAGTACTGATGGCAGCACTGGTCTTTCCATCGCGAGAGGATAAAGAGAGCATAACAACGCAGCACCGTCAACCATGAGAATTGTATCAGTACCCGCCGTGTTAAGATCGTTTGGTTAAATAAAGTTGGTTTAATTAATTAATTGGATTTTTCATGAAAATTGAAACAATTTATAACTTGTTCGCACCGCTCATGGAACACCTCAATTTCATGTGAACGCTGGATTCAAAAATTTGAGCTTTTCTTGCGGCAGGAGTCTCGGAAGTGCTACCGCAGGATATCCCGGAACTGGATGCTGAGATGACCAAATTCTCAGAGAAGAATCGCAAAGGAAAAGCGCTGTTGATATGCTGCCTGACTGGTGACTGTCTAGAGGTCGTTCACGAGAAAACAACGGCGAAGCTTATCTGGGGAAGTTTGCCAAACTCTTATCTGGCAGCAGCTATCGCGGTTACGCGTGAACAACTACTCTGATCGAGGCAGACCCGGAGACTCTTTTTAACGTTGCCAGATTTGTATGACCTACTTGTGACGGCCCTGGAAAATGTAATCAAGAAGAAGTTAACGTTGGATCTCTTTAGGCAGCGACAATTGGCAGAAACGTCCAAATTAACGGACCGTCAGGAAGAGTTTGTAGATGGAAATTACAGGAAATTGCGTTTACAGGTCATAAGCAGAAGAAGTTGAAGCAAAAGTTCACCGGAAAGTGCCAAGCATGTTGTAGAACGAAAAGCAGAACAAAAGCGAAGCGAATTTAGTTGAGAAGAATTCGGTGAGCTTTATGGCAGTTGTCGAACGATCTGGACGAAAGAATGCAGAAAAACTGGTTAGAGATAGTTCCGCTTTCTCATTCCTACGTAAGCTGGACGATCTAGTTGAGATCCGAGTTTCGAAGGAAGGTCAGGCGATGATAGCCGAGCAGAGGCGCGATCAACGCTGTTAGCAACCGAGGTGTGTAGTTCACCGTCAAGAATGTTTTACTTCGTACCAGATCTATGGGAGAACCTAGTGTCGGTTAAGAAAATGCCGACAGCTGGCATCAACGTTATATTTTCTGGAGTTACGGCAAATGTGTGCGACGTGGAAACCGGAAAGCTGTGGCATCAGCGTTTGGAAATGAAAAAGATATCGAAGGCATCTGTGAATCGTGTGTAAGCAGTGTCGGAAGCGCAGTTTGAGCAGCGCAGCGCAGTTTTAGTGGCGCAAGAAACCGAGGAACTCGCCTCTTTTAAGGAAGCCACTCGGATGTCTGCGGTCCCATCGACCCACCAGCATGGGATAGATCCCGATATTTCTTCAGCTTTGTTGATGACTACTTATCTGCTAAAGAGAAAACCGGAGATTTTTGAGCGGTTCAAGTGGTAACGGCAATGATTGACATGCCCATTTCCCGAATAACTGTGTATCAAAGATTGGAGTACTTTTCGACGAACCAAATGGCAGTCAAAGGCACAAAGGGCATTCAGGTGGAGCCTACAGTGGCTTATTCGCCACAACAAATATGGCGTGGCGGAAACCTTGGTAGAGAGAATCCGTTCAGTTCTCATCATCTCAATTGTACCAAAGAACATGTGTCGTGTGCTTATCTCCTGAATCGCAGTCCTACAGCAACCTTGCCTAGTAGTGTCTCTCTGGCAGAAGTGTTGTTCAACTCTAAAACGAATTTGGATAAACTACACAGAAAAAAATAAAATAAATTGTAGTATAAAGTTTTCCCTCGTTTTATTTCAAGCCAAAGCAAGTGTAAAGAACGTAATTGCAATCTCTGATAATGTTGATCCGCAACATGTTTTGCAATGTATTTACAATGTTTTGCAATCTTCCATACAACATACCTGATTTCAGTGATATTTGGATTAAATTTACATGAAATATTCCATTACTTTCTTTCTGTATGTGTATTCATTTCATTCAACTTCAATACAATAAGCGTACGCTCATTAGGTTCTGTACAACATCTGTATGCAGCTTTTTCTGTACGAAAACCCATGACTTCCTCATATTTGACCTCCATGGGATGCTTCCGTAGTGCCTGCTTCATAATAGCCCAGTATTTTTCGATGGGCTTTAGTTCCGGGGAGTTGAAAGGGGGTTTATGTCCTTGGGAACGAAAGTTACCCCGTTGGCTGCCTACTACTCCAGGACAACATTTGAATAGTGGCACGAAGCTAGATCCAGCCACAAGATCGTAGGGCCCTTGTGTTGCTTCAACAGAGGAAGCAGACGCTTCTGTAGACATTCTTGAGGTTGATCTCCCCGTTTACAGTTCCGGTAGTTACGAACGGTGCACTCCGTTTGCCACATGAGCAGATCGCTTGCCAAATCATGTATTTCTTGGCAAACTTTGAAAGTGTCCGCATCCTTACTTCCTCCTTAACATCAAATATTTGCCGATCGGTGAAGAACAGTAGCCCCGAAAGCTGCCGGAAGTTCGCCTTGATGTAAGTCTCATCATCCATGATGAGACAATGAGGCTTCGTCAGCATCTGGGAGTACAGTTTCCGGACCCGAGAGTTTCCTCCCTATTTTGCCGTTCGTCACGATTTGAAGCCTTCTGCACTTTGTATGTATGTAGTCCCTCCTGGTCCTTGTCTCTCTGAACAAAAGATTTGGACAGATTCAACTTTTTGGAGACATCCCTAACAGAAGCATCGGGATTCCGATTAAACGCTTTCACGACACGCTTGTGGTGCTGATTATTAATAGAACATCAATTCTAACTGCATTTCTTCTTCCGTTCGTTGCTCAGAGTTTCGCAGTAACGTTTAGTCACACGACTCACCGTTGACTGCACGATTTCAAGTAGTTTTCCGATGTCCCGACGAGAGAGTTGAAATTGTTTCGGGTGACGCCATTTTTTTAAATTAAAAAGAAACTGACAACTATAACAACAAAAAACACTCTAAATTAATTCTACCTACATTTTCAAGAGAAAATATCCAATGGGTAATATTCTAGAGCGTTTTTCCGTGGTGCAATTTTATGTGGGACACCCTTTAAATGCTTATTCGTTATTTTTGAAGTGTTCGTGTCTTTTCACTTAGAGAAGTTCAACTAAGGAGTGTATCGAATATAAGCTATCCACATACATTTGCGTTGTACGCATGTATTTGTGATGGTTTTTTATGCTCTGAACACTGCATGCTGTGCGTTTGACTGTCAGCTTTCTTTTGTTTACTTGTTTGTGCGGTTCAAATTCTGCGTTTTCAAAATGTCGCGTATTGAAAAGGAAGTGAAAATTAAGGTTCTGGACACATGGCTAAGTGAGAAGGGTATTACTATGCGAAAATTGGCGAAGCGGTTTGGAATTCATCATGCGAGTGTTAAAACCATCATTAATAAGTTTGGGGAACACTATTCTTTGGATGAGCTACCAGGAAGAGGCAGAAAACCCGGTTCTTCCAACCCGAAACTGGAGCAGAAAGTGGTATCTCTAATCATGAAGAACAAATCAATGTCAATACGTGATTTGGCCAAAAAAGCAGTAACGAGTGTCGGGATGATCCAGCGTATCAAGAGGCGAAACCACCTGAAGACCTACAAGAAGCAGAAAATCTCGAAACAAAGTGCAGAACAGAAGAAACGAGCAGCAACAAGGGCCCGGAAATTGTATTCGCGTCTTTTGCAGCGTCCGGATGCATGCGTTTTGATGGACGATGAGACCTATGTAAAGGAGGACTCAAAAACCCTTCCAGGTCCACAATACTTTACTGCCGTCGTTTGGGAGGATGTGAGCGATGCGGACAGGTCGATTTAAATGGAGAAATTCGGTCGAAAGGTACTGGTATGGCAAGCAATATGTTTCTGTGGTTTGAAGTCAACCATTTTTTACACTACTGGAACTATAAATGCGGAAATCTATCGATCTGAGTGTCTCCAGAAGAGATTGTTGCCTTTATATAAGAAGCATAGTACACCTCCACTGTTTTAGCCGGATTTAGCATCGGCCCACTATGCCAAAACCACTCTCAATTGGCTTGCGGAAAAGGGTATAGATTTCGTTGAGAAAAATATCAATCCACCAAATTGCCCTCAGTTTCGACCCATCGAACGTTACTGGGCAATCGTGAAGAGGGTCTTCAAGAAGACTGGTAAGGCAGCTGGGAACATGTAGGAGTTCAAAAAAATTTGGGCTCAAGCGTCCAAAAAATGCGTTGCAACACTTGTCCGGAACTTGATGAAGAGCATTCGATCCAAAGTTCGAAAATTCGTGAAGGAATAACTTAATTTTCATCCGGTCTTCATTATGTTCAAGTTTAACCTCATACAATAAAGGATCAATTTTTTGTATGAATAAAATATCGGTTTTCAACATAATTTGAAAGAAAGTTTGTGGATAGCTTATTTTCGATACACTCCTTATGGAGGAATAATTAAACACACCGAGGTACATTTTTTTATGATATATAAAATCAATAAAGGATAATTTGTCCAAGCTTATTGGTTATGATGAAATATTCCAATTGAAATTTATCTTTCGATTTTTATCATGAAACCGTCTGCATTGCCTACAGAACCGGATACTCACTGAACTCGGCCTGTGCTTTAAAAAAAATCATCGTTTTTATCCGTGTGTAACTTTTTTGTCCGTGGGAAAGAATTGATGAAAATCTGGGTATAACTATTTTGGAGTGATTTGTTTTTTTACATGTGCAAAATTTCAAAACAATCGGTTCAGTGGATCGGAAGGCAACTGGGAATCACCCATACAACTGTGTCTCGGGTGGTAAAATCGTTTAAGGAGTCCCAGACGACCGAGCGGTGGGTTGGAAGTGGAAGAAAATCGAAGACAGCTGACCCTGTGAAGGCCCGGAAGGTGTTGGATTATTTCAAGGCTCTTGAAGGCAAAGTGTTCCGCCTGGTTCGTTCAGCAAACCATGAAACGAGCTGGACTTCATATATTCGTCTGCAAATCACCGAAACGGCGTGATCAACAAAACACGGCGGCAAAATCCCGGGCAAGGAAGCAGTATCGAGAGTGGTTAACGAAACCGATGTGTGTGGTTATGGATGACGAAACCTACGTCAAGGCAGACGCAAAGCAGATACCGGGGCTGGAGTTCTACGTTGCCAAATCACGATTTGATGTTCCGGGAGACATAAGGAAGAAGAAAGTGGATAAATTGCCAATGCGGTAAACTGAGTAAACCGTACATCACAACGGGTACCATCAACAGCGAAATTTGCCGCACCGAGTACCTCCAGAAGCGTCTGTTGCCCTTCCTGCGGTCCCACAGAGGCGAGATATTATGTTGGCCGGACCTAGCTTCATGCCATTACACGCGATCGACGTTGGATTGATACAGAGACAATAATGTTGTTTTTGTACCAATAACCGCCAACCACCCAAATTAACCAGAGATTCATCCAGTGGAAAGATTTTGAGCCATAATGAAGGCCAAAGTTCGAAACTCATCCAAGGTGTTTGATAGCGAGCTAGAGTTGAAGAAAGAATGGGTGAAAGTGACCAAAAAGGTCTGCTCCACCATTGCACAAAATGTAATGAGAGGTCTTAAGGGAAAGGTGCGGGCTTTCAGCGATGGAAAAGAAATTGAATAAAGTAGTTATGCCGTAACATAATCCGTATGTATTAGTTTATTCTCTGAAAGTTTTAAGAAAATCCGACCTAAAATAAATGATTGGCGAATACTTTTGTCTGGGGCTGAGACACCTTATTTAAAACAGTTCCTTGTTCAGATTAAAAGAAACATTGGATTTTCTGCGTTATATAATGCATGTAAAGCAAAAGCTAGATTTGGCAGAAAATATTGGGATATTTTATGTAAATTAAAGCCAGATAACGCCTGAATCTAGTTTGTTGTATGAAAGATTGCAAACATTGATGTATGGCGCAAGCAATATTGCAAACAATTTCGTTGTTTACGCCTCCTTTGGCTTGCAATTAAACGAGGGAAAATTTTACGCGCTTGTTAAAATTCATTATTGTTTCTGTATAGTTCAAAATGTATCTAATTGTCGATTGAATTTGTTGTCTTTTTTTCATTAATTTCGTTTACTTCAAGTTCTGCCAAATATTAACAATATACATACATCTACCATTGGATCAGAATACCACAGCAAACTCACAAATTGGGTCACTTTGTTTAAATCACTCGTTCACGAATTACCAAGTCAAATGCTGAAAATTTACTCCCGAATTCGAAAAAATGAACCCAAACTTTGCGGGCAAACAGGATGTGGCATCATTAAAAATCATGCGCAAATGTTTACTCCAAATAGCATCCCGTATTGAAGCCCCCCAAAATGGAAATGAGCTTCTTGTTTATTTTTAACAAACCGGTCCGAAAAGAAGCGATAGACCAACCTACTATCGATCGCTCCCATTCAATCGCCAGATCTGCCGAATTATAGAACCCAAATCAAAATTGATGATCTCACACGTGTGCCTATCCTCTCCCTCCCCCTCTCTCACCCACGACCCAAGCCCAGTCTATAAATCACCGTGAGAAACGTCACATCTAGTCTACTATAAAATTTCAATAAACAATCTTAAACTTCGCACAGCCGTAAAACTCGTCCGTTTCCTCCAACAACGGGCGGGTTCAAGTTCATCTCGATGTCGCTTTGATTGAGGGGGGGTCGTATATTGTCTGCTCCAGCCGACATTTTCGCCAATCCGACCCGATCGATTCCTATAGGGCATCCATGTAGTCATAATTAACTCGCTTTCGAGTCGGAACTCAGAATGGAGAAATCAAAACAAACCGTTCGGCAAATGGTACCGTTTCGTTTTATTCAAATTTCATCCAAAAGTCAGGAACTAGTTTTTCCCTCTGTCATCGCAATCCTAGTCCACTGGTGGCGTCAGGAAAAAAAAGCCCCCAACCAATTAGCATATGCCTTTTTACCGGTCGCTGGTTGATGATAAAGAACGACCCGAGGAGACGACCCGTCTGCCGTGAAAATCAACGCACTTAAGCCACTCTGCCAGTGCTAAATTTGTAACAAACTGAGCCAATGTCGTCTAACGGAAGGAGATTTGGTGAGGGGGAAGGGGCTTGTGGGGAGCCGGGAGGACGGATGATCCTTTATAAACAAGCGTGGTGGGCTGAAACTGGTTGGATCAGTTCACGGGGGTAAATTATTGCCGAAAGTGGGTAATATACATATGGGATCATCAGTGTGGGTTTGAATTTTCGGAAGATGTAACTGGTTTGGAATTGAAGGGTATTGTGCTCGTGGGGGAAATTCGCTTGATGCAACCTCAACGCGATTCAATCAAGCCGCAAGCTGGTAAACAATGAAGACTGTATTGAGTTATATGCCAGATAATTGTGAAAGTACATCTATGAGTTTCAAGCCAGCAATAAGTTTATAACCAGAGATTTGAAATTTTGAAAAGAGACAAAAAAATCGCAATTAAAGTTCTTATTATAGCCATCAAGCAGCTTTATTTCAAGACTGCTAAGTGACTGACCCATCCAATGAGAAAACCTTTTCCACCACGAACCAAAAAGAATTTAAAAGCCACCGGCATGCTGCCGAACTCCATTCAGCTTAGCGTCCTCCGGTGTCGCAGTTGCGAATTTGAATTAACCGTCAATATTTACATTTAGTGGACAGTGAGTTAGTGCTGCTTCTATAGAATCCGAAGCACTGTTCAGAACATGTTCAAGTTTGTCGTACTGATAGTGCTCCTTGCACCTTGCGGTGGGTTTCGAAAAAATCGTCAATCCAGAAATCATCTCAAATTCGAAAACTTCCGTTTCAGTCTTTGGAATCGAAGTGTTCACCGCTCCGAAGTCAGCTTTCGTAGCCGAGGGCCATCGCAATTTGAAACTGCTGTGCGAAATACCCGGAAGTCAGCCGATAGATTTTTGCATAGTGAAAGTCCCCGGAGTGGCAGCCCCCTTCGCGGCCAGCGAACGACTCCCGACTCCAGTGCAAGGCATTACCTACTTCGGAAGGGGTTGGAGCAAGGGATCCTGCGGAGTGACGCTGGATCAGGTTGAGGCAAAACATGCGGGGACATTTGAGTGCGTACTTTCCGTTGCCGGTCAAACGTACAAGGGCACAATCGATATCGCGTTCAGAGGTGACGTCTTCGATTTTTCTCACCTTCAACCTTTCTTCGAGTTAATAAAATTTCAATCCCACAGTTGCTCCCGAGCCTCCGGTTATTGAAGTGTCCAGCAATGTGGACGACAGCAACGGCGAGTTTGACTATGGAAAGCCGTTGATTGCGCGGTGTGCCGCCCGGAATGGATGGCCAGCTGCCAAATTATCCTGGTTCATGGACGGAAAGCCCGTTTCCAACGAACTGGGAGCCGCCTTCACCGAAATAGTCAACCAGAAAGCCACAGTTGAGCAGTTCTACCGAAAAGCGGTCGCAGTGGAAGACAATCGCAAACAATTGGTTTGCCGAGCAGAACATGAACTGTATCCGAACGGGTTCATTGAAACGGCACTGCCTATAAAACTGAGAAAGTGTAAGTTTTTCGTTTGCGTTGATTCGTATGTGACACTTAACATCATTATTTCGTTATTCACCCACAGCCAACAACAATGCCAACGTCATCCAGAAGGAAGCAAGCAAAGGCGTTGAGTCGAGGCCTTCCACTCCCCAGCTGTTGGTCTCGAGTGACGTCCAAACCAGCGAGGATGGTGCGTTCAAAGTTGGATCTACTATGGTCGTCGAATGCGTAGCACGGGATGGCAAGCCGGCAGCCAGTTTTCTGTGGTTCTTGGACGATCAACTAATCTACGAGAGCCTTTCGACGCCATTCCTGACGAAAAACTACCGGGGAGCGATCACCACTCAACAGGTGCTCCAGCGGGTGGTGAAATCCACCGACAGTGGCAAGACGCTGATCTGCAAAGCGCGCCATCCGAGTGGAACGAGCGAAACACGACTCAAGTTGAGGACGTACAACTGAACTGAATCGTTTTTAAGTTTAACTTTTTGTTGGTTTTAATGAAAAATAATTGTTAGTTGATAGTGCATGAACATGACATCAATGTTTAATAAATGATCTTACTATGAATATTTCATTGAATTTCTCCGGAATTCCATTTGATCTAGAGAGAGTTGAATACTTTTTTCAATTGTCAAACGAGTTTTGCGGAGCCGGAAAATGGAGAATTGGTTGATAATAGAACCAGCTCTCATACAATATTTCATTTTTTTTGAGCTTTTTTCTGCGAGATGTTTAAGTAGTGCTCTAAATATTATTGATACTACTTTCCACGCCAAACATGATAAAAGTGAAGTAATTCAAATTAAGGCCCAACTTAGGTTTCTTCTAATAATCTGTTCAGCAGTGCTAAGTTCATTCTCTAATGTAGTTACAGTGAATCTGAGAATTCACTTTGCTTGATCACCAGTTTGAAGCTCGTATTAAATTAGTATAGAACCGATTGAGACAACTGCTCTCTTATAAAAGGTCTTGAGTTGCGTACGCAGAATAAAATCTTGTAGTAAAAACTACCATTTTACCCGACTATGCCTATTTGCAAAACTACCATAGAATTTCAGTCAAATTTACTACGTTTATGGTATACAGATAAAAAGAAACATTAAGTTTTCTGCGTTTTCTAATGCACATAAAGGGAATGCTAGATTTGGCAGAAAGTAATTGAAATACATGTAAATTTCAGCCAGATAACGCCTGAACCAAGCCTGTTGTATGAAAGATTGCAAACATTGTTGTTTGGCGCATCAAAGACTACAACCAATTGCGTTGTTTACGCCTCCTTTGGTTTAGAATTAAACGAGGGGAAATTTTAACCGCTTGTTAAAATTTATTATTTTTTTCTGTTTAGTATCAACTTTTTTTTGCGTGTATAGTCGCGCACAATGATGAGACATCGTTTCTGTGTTGTTTGAAGTGCCTTCAAACCAGTTTATGATGCAGCTCCCCAGATGGATACTGAATACTGCTGTTTTTGAATAAGTTTTGCATATCATATCTTCATTTGGTTAACCATTTCGTTAATTGTATTCTCATCTGCGTGATAAAAAATCTTGTATTCCGCATGCTGCTTTTCTATTTTAGCTATGCCGTTAATTATTCTATCGATTTCTATTTTTAACAGAGTTTAAGAGAGCTCTTCATTAGACTCGTCAATTCTCATTGGATCCTTTTCTGATGACTTTGAACTCCTGTATTCTGTTACGTGTCTTTTCAAAAACTTTTCGAGAAAACCAGAAGGTCCTGAAAGTTTAAATATAAGTTCTGTATTCCTTTTGCCATGTTATTTTGATATTGAATGGCATATAGTTTGCAATTGACAATTGAGAAGAGTCGAGAAGGGCTGCCACGAGTGGACTAGTTTTCTCTGCCGTCAGTTTGTAACGTAGGATTACGTCTTTGTTTTCTATACTGGGGTACAATTTAATAGAAAAAACCTATTGCAACCGTCACGAAAAGCGGTCAGGTTTTGACCGTTTATGCCTCAGTCGGTCTCTAATCATTTTCAAAATGTTTACCCCAATAGTTCGCAAATTGCTACGCTTCGATTCCTATATTTAAATCCATTTATTGTCAACATTAAACTTTTTAAAATAACGCAAATATAAAGTGATTTCTTGTAATGCCAATTTTCTAAATGCACAGTATTCTCCTATCACAGACTACAATTTAACACAGAATATTTTTTGCGGAAAATACAACCCAGTAGGCTTGGCTGCTTTGAAGCTTGTATCATGTCTTTGATATGCTGCAAGCACCAATACTGGCATAAAAGAACATAATTTGATGTCATCTAAGCCTTCACTTCGCTGCACTACGGATACGCCTGGCACCGAAAGGTGACGCGGCTCACCAAACGACCACGTTCATCCGTTTGATTCCGTCCATTTTATTTATAAAAATATTTATTCATTCATAAGTTTATCTATTACTAGCTGACCCCGGAGCGTTCCCCATTATTGACTCAGAAGAGGTTGAAACTTCAACCCGGTGCATTCCCCATTATTGACTAAAATGGGGTTGACGCTTCTATCAGAACATGCTGCTTACCCAATAAATAAACATTTTGTGTTTTAGCTGCTTGGATGATTCTCATGCTTGGAAGAAAATTTGTGTTTTATTTGTATGGGAGCTCCCCCTTCTTCTTGAGAGGGGAGGAGCCTCGAACGAAAAAATCCGGCCACCAAAAACCCACAGAAAAAAGTAATTAATTTTAACAAGCGCGTAAAATTTCGTCTCGTTTAATTCTAAGCCAAAGAAGGCGTAAACAATGTTGCATACAACAATGTTTGCAATCTTTCATGCAACAGGCTAGATTCAGGCGTTATCTGGCTTAAATTTACATGAAATATCATATAATTTTCTGCCAAATCTAGCACAACCTTTATGTGCATTAGATAACGCAGAAAAATCAATGTTTCTTTTTATCTGTGCCCCACATGCCAAATTTGGTTCCATTTGCATTATTTGTTCTCGAGTTATGCAGAAATTTGTGTTTCATTAATATGGGAGCCCCAATTTCAAAGAAGGGAGGTCCCAATAACTCCTCCATACAAAATTTCACACCGATCGGTTCGGTAGTTTTCAAGTCTATAAGGTTCAGACAGACATAAATTTATTTTTATGTATATAAAGGGTGTCCACGATGAAATTGCCACACTATGAAATTGCTCTAACTTTTTAACCGTTGAGTAGAATTTAATGAAAATTTGGGTGGATTTAGTTCATAGTGCATTATTCACATCCTGCAAGTTTTAAAGTCCTGTGATCAAAACTCGCGGAAATGGAGTCGAAAGAACAGCTCGTGCGTGATAAAATCTTGCGCATTCATCACCAGAACAAGGATCTCTCGCATCGTTCCATCGCTAAAACGTTGGGAATCGCGAATTCCACGGTGTCGCGAGTGATTAAGTGGTTCGAGGAACGGTTGACCACCGATCGGAAGCCCAGAAGTGAAGGAAAAAGTACAACACCAAAAATCACAACCGCGTAGTTGGGGCCTTCAACCGAAATCCGAACGCCTCCGTTCGGGATGTGGCTAAGAATCTGCACCTAAGCCGAAGTTTTGTCCAGAAGGCCAAAACTAAGGCTGGGCTTCGAACGTTCAAGGTACAAAAGGCCCCTAATCACGACGAGAAGCAGAACAAGTCCCCCAAAACCCGTGCCAGGAAGTTGTACCTCAACATGCTGACGAAAGTTGAATGCTGCATCATGGACGACGAAACATATGTGAAGGCCGACTTCAAACAGATCCCCGGCAACCTGTTTTTCACGGCCAAGGATAAGTTCAGCGTTCCGGAGCATGTCCGCACTCAGAAGATGTCCAAATTTGCGAAGAAATTCCTGGTTTGGCAAGCCATCTGCACGTGCGGGAAGCGGAGTGCACCTTTCGTGACCCAGGACACGATGAACGGACAGGTGTACATAAAAGAGTGCCTCCAGAAGCGGCTGCTTCCTCTCCTGAAGGCCCACAACGTCCCAACAATCTTCTGGCCGGATTTGGCCTCATGCCACTACTCCAAGGACGTGCTGAAGTGGTATGCGGACAATAAGGTCAATTTCGTGCCGAAAATGTTCAACCCTCCCAACACTCCGGAGCTCCGCCCCATCGAGAAGTACTGGGCGATTATGAAGCAGCACCTTCTTAAACGACCTAAGGTAGTGAAGACAGTCGAGGAACTGAAGAAAGTATGGATTTACATGCAAAAAACGGTTGATTCACAGGTTGTGCAGAATCTTATGGCCGGGGTTAAGGCCAAGGTGCGGGCATTTGCGTATGGACTGTAAATAAAATACGAGTAAAATGATAAAATGAAGTTTAATAGTTATTTCTCAATCCCTGAAAATTTGATGGCAATCGGATGAAAACTCGAATTTTGCGAATCAATTTTGTGTGTGGCAATTTCATCGTGGACACCTTTTAGATTTCGTTTTCCTTGAATTTTTGCAAGCATGTTTTTTTATATGCATATTATTCATTTGTTATCTTTTATACCAAATATTTGACGTTTTGCTTTTTTTTTTCTAATAAATTATACATACTAATTTTATTCCTTTCTTTAAAGTTTTGAAAATAAATTATATATTCAGAAATAGTAAAAAATAATAACTTAAATAAAAATTTTAATATTGCTGATTGCAGTTAAAAATGGACTCCGACAAAAACAGAAAAAGTGTGATAAAAGTGCACGTTTACGTCAAATCGTTTCCTGTCTTCAGTGAACTTATACCTTTAAGCATAAAGAGACAACAAAACGATTTGACGTAAACGTGAACTTTTATCACCCTTTAAAATGCACTAAAATCACTTCTAGAGTCCAATCACAACTGCAACCAGCAATATTCATAGGTATTATTTATGTATATTCTCATTTATTGACACTACTGGACAAAATAAAATTACCTCTAAAAATGTTTTTTAATTTATTTGATGTGTTTTATGAAATTTTTACAATGCTTAAATTTTTATAATAACAAATCCTTTAAACAGGAGTTAGAACTGTATATGAAGTTTAAGATAGTATTAATTAGAAAATTGTCCATTTTTTTATGGACAAAACAAGGTACGTATTACAAAGACACATCATTTTCATTGCCTATTCGTTACTTTTGTATTTTTTTCTCCACTATTCGGGACATAAACCACTGCGACCAGTAAGTTGATCTATTAAAGTATATCTAGTATCCTTTGCTAAGTGCATGTCAGGTTACTTCCTCACTATTGTGCCGAAACAATTAGACCTAGGCGACGAAATAAGTACTACGATTGGAAACTTGGAACATGGAACTGCAAATTGTTCTGCTTCCGGGTTGTAACAGGATAATCTAGGACAAGCTTCAACCAAGATATGGAAAGAAGAGTATTTACCAGAGAATCGGGTAGAATGTATTTTTTGTCCCATCTAGAAAAAGGGTGAAAATCTAGATTGCTGCAACTACCGTGCGATCATGCAACTGAGCGCCGCTTAAAAGTGTTCTCCCAAATTCTATACTTCCATCTGTCACTGGGATAGTGAAACATGTCCACGTCAAATTTCGGACATTAAGAAATTTTTTAGCAAAATAATCTAGACATAATTCAACAAAACCGATTGTTTATTTCAGTATAATAGAGTTGAGTATACAGTAAAAACAGATTAATGAGATGTTAATCTTTCTTTCTATAAAATTCTTAAACTTTCAGTGGTACTCCCGTCATCTGTATCATGAGATACGCTAGCGGTGGCGGTTCTTCATCTTTTCTTAAAATCGTCGAACCTTTTGGCTTTCTTCTTAGTTTCAAAAAGTTTCCGCTTCACCAGAGCCCAATATTTTTCTATCAAACGAAGTTCTGGACAATTAGGTGGATTAGCTACTTTTGGCACTAAATTTGACAATTTGTGCTTTTTACCATTCCTGGACTGATTTTGCATAGTGACAAGAGGCCAAATCCAGCCAAAACAAAGCTGAATAGTCATGGCTTCTTTTTGCAGCTTTTTTTACAGTCCGTACACATTGTTGATTGTGTCAATAGAGACGAAACTTTTGGATTTTCGACCACAATTCGGATGGTCTGCCAAACCAAACATATTTTGGAGAATTTAGACACCTTTTTTGTCTGAAAATTCTCGGTATCATCGTTTCTTTGCATTGCGGTATAAACGCTAAAGCTGTTGAAAATCTTCGAGCACATATGTTTCTTTGAGCATTATGGTACAAGATTATTTTTCGCAAAAAAAATTCGGGTTTTCCCACTTTCAACTCTCCGACCCACAGTCAAGCGCTGGTTAAATAGTTTACAAACACTAAAAACGTTACTTTCCGGAAGCTTTAGTTTTTTTTACAAGATTGTCGTCGAATTTCGCCGCCATTTGTACAAAATGCGTTTGCGCACTTCCACTTGCTTCGAAGCCATTTTACAAAATGCAACAAGAACGTAAAAATGTTATTTCAAAAAATGAAGGGGAGATTTTTTGCTGTTATATTATCGAAACGTTCGTCAAATAATTCAAAAACTACACTGAAAGAACAGTGTTTGAAATTTGACGTGGATAGGCTTTACCAAGCAGGTTTCATGGGTGCTGGACCAATTTCGGACCAAATTTTCGCGATTCGGTAAGTTCTGCAGAAATGCCACATATATAACGTGCTCACCCATCATCTTATCATCAGTTCAAAATCCGCTTACGACACAATCGATCAAGACTAGCTATGAAGAAAATGTCTAAGTATCAATGGATCGAGTGATGTGTGTCGTCCGAGTCACAGCGGCACTCTCAAGTACCTTCGAATCTCGAAAAGGGTTACGGTAAGGTCATGGATTGTCGTGTTTGATATTTAACATGGCATTGGAGGGTGTGAATCGAAGAACTGGGAGAGACTCGAATGGCACTGTATTCAGGAAGTCAAGCAGAACAATGCATTAGGTCCTAAGTAACATTGAGTGACTCTCTTCGTCGACTTTCTCTCTGCATTCCTACGGCTACGTAAGAACATGTTCAAGTATTTTCAGCACACAGTACGGTAATATTTAGTGTAATTAAGGATCCAATACGTCAAAAACATCAGCAACTCGTTTGATAGACAAACTATTAACGAAAGAGAAAGTCGACAAAGAGAATCTCTCAATGTTACTTAGGACCTAATGCATTGTTCAGCTTGAAGTCTGTCCAACTATTTGGCTTCGCCGACGACGTTGATATCGTAGCACGTAACTTAACGACGATGGCAGTAACGTACATCATGCTTGAGTTTGAAGCTAGTAGGATTCGGCTAGTCATTAATGCGTCAAAGACAATATACATTTTGGAAAAGGTTCACGTTAAGGCAATGTTACCCTAGCAACACTGCTTGTAAAAAGCAGTTGCTGAAAAGTAAATTTTGAGTATCTATGATATACTTCCCGTTGGCAGTGAAACCGCAATCTTGTACAACAAATTCATGTTTATGAGAAAAAAGAACAAGTTTTGAAAACGTGTTTTGTGTGTTCCTACGAATTTGTGTATCTGAGATCATTGATGACCGCCAATAATGGCACAAGCAGAGAGATAGAATGGCGAACTATGGCTGGAAATTGTGCCTATTTTGGATTAAGAAGGTCACTTAGATCAAACAAAATTCACCGAACTACAAAGTTGGCCATTTGCAAGACATTAAGTAGACCGGTAGTCCTCTACGGCCATGAAATATGGACATTGCTCGTGGAAGACCAACGTGACCTACGTGTCTTTGAACGGAAGATGTTGCGTAAGATATACCGCGTAGCTTAGATGGGATGCGGAACGTGGAGGAGGTTAATGAACCACGAATGGTGCTAGTTGCTGGGAGAACGTTCACACGTTCATCGTTCACACCATAAAAATCGAATGTCGGACGACAGCCCAGTTAAAATTATTCTCGATAACGATCCCACGGGCACAAGAAGAAGAAGAGACGCAGAAATGAACCTTTGTACAGTAAAGGCCACTCCGGCCTTGGTCTAATTGGTAAGGCAAAAACGAGTGGTTTTTCTCACCACATCTTTTTACCATACACAGAAAATAATAACGAATGTTAACAGGCGCGTAAAATTTCCCCTCGGTCAATTCTAAGCCAAAGCAGGCGTAAACAAATAAATTGTTTGCAATCTTTCATGCGCCGCACAACAATGTTTGCAATCTTTCGTACAACAGACTATATTTAGGCGTTATCTGGCATTCGTTTACATGAAACATCACATTATTTTCTGCCAAATCTAGCATTCCTTTTATGTGCATAAGATAACGCAGAAAATTAAATGTTTCTTTCTATCTCTGTATCTCTAGATAAATAATCCAATTTCAAAATAACTCTGAAGACATCTTTGACACCATAATACTTTGCAAATCGCGTGTTGATGCATGCAATTTAGTGGTTGTCGAAATCCAACTTTGTTCTTGGATTTTTATTTTGGACATCTTCAGATATCTCCGCAACTCCAGAACAAGTGGATTGATTCCAAAGCAATTTATAAGAAACTTATGGGACTATTAAACCTTTCATTTGGTGGTGCAATTTAATTAAACGGTTGCTGAGAAATACGAAGCAGTGTCCGAGATTTTGTTTATTTAAACATGTTTTTGCCACTTCTATGGAATTTTTAAACTGCTTCGAAAAAGGGAATAACTTCATTCTTTGAATGCAAAATATCCCTCTCATTTTCTTAAAAAAAATATCGTGTACTACCGTTAAACCATCCATTCGCTTTTGGCACTGTTCGGTTAAAGCAACATGAACATTTTGGCAATGTTTCGAAAATCGAAAGAGTACTAAAGCTATTTTTTACGTATTTGTTTAACTAGGGTATGTGTCACTCGACTCAGCCTTATAGGCAGCGGTGTTTTTTTTAAATTATAACTCATGAAGTTATTGTGCTGAAAACGATTTTCAATTAATAAAAGGTTTTCAATTAATAAACTCAATAAAACGTTTGCTATTCTGAACAACACACAGTTAATCAACTTAATTTCTAAGGACGAAAACTTCCAATGGATATGTATGTTCTGTCGATCTTTAAGCACCATATTGGGTCTGTTCGTGGATCTCATCTCATCAATTATGTTTTTTTTATCAATAATAAAATTGATTGTTATTATTTATTTAGGCACTCCATTATGAGCTATATTCGCTATAGTAAACGCATAATTCCACAATATAAATTTAAACATAACTTCTTTAAAACACTGAATGATTTTACCATATGATCAATCGGCTATTCCATTTCAAAGGATTAGAAATCTTTCTAAATAGATTTGGTATTACTTCAGTTTTGGTTTATATGAGCCGTTTGAAAAACATTAAACCACATAACAATTTTTTTTATTTATTTTTTTCCGTCGGCCTATTTTCTCACATGGTGACAATCACCGACGCCAGGAAGACGACCCCACCTCCTGGACCCCACCTAACGACTCATGACCCAGATTTTTTCGCCTCAGAAAAACCACCGACGTTGACTGGGATTGAACCCAGACCCACTGGGGTGCCAAGTAGCAGTCACGCTTACCACTACACCACCGACGCCGGCAACACATAACAATATATGACCATCCGTCCACACATCCGTTACAGCAACTTGGTTTTGACTCGAATCAGTTGCATATCAGTTACTTTTGCGGATTTGCAACACGTGTGCTACTAGGGAACACATTTTACTATATAATGAATACAATTAGGCCATAGTTGAGAACATAGGAAAATATGTGCCCCTAAGATTTGGTCCACGGTATTTTTGTGAATTAATTGTTCATGTACCATTGTGAACAGCTAATTTATTACGCGTGACTAATTGCTTTTTATCTTTAAACAATGTTTCCACTTAACACTGTACTAACTGCAAGGGTAAGTTCTCTTAGAACAGTGTGCCAGCCACGTTGTCTCACGCACTAGACGAATCTGTTTTCCAACAGCGGCACTTTGATTTTCAATCCATACCACATGTGTGGCACACTGAGGCACACTTCTGACAGTTGAGCTTATAGAAATATGAAACCAGCAACCTTGTCAATATACATTGCCTGGTTGCCAGGTTCAGCAGAAAATAACAATTCGAACTGTCAACACATCGGCACCTTCGGCACATTATGGGAGCTCCCGGGACATTGCAACGCTTGTTGACACACTCATGAAAAATAGCACAAGAGAAAAGTGTGCTGAGCCATCCACCCCTTGACTAACTGTCAATATTAATTTAAGTCAAAAACACACAAAATTTCTCAATTTCACAAGCAAAAATGAAAACGTCTTCTTCGCTAAAATGCACAGCCTACTCTCCTCTGTCCCCCTCTGTTTTTCGAATAGAGAATCAAAACAGAAACATCTTAAGTGAAAATAACGATTGATACTGAATTCATACAAAGCTTAGTCGCATCAGCAGAACTTGTATTTGTCGAAGATCAACCCAGCCACCACCTAAGGGAGGCCCTCAAAATGACCCACTTTTAACCGCTGATGAATTCAAGTCGCCATTCAGATGCTTCGCCATTTGAGAATTTCCTCAAGCTGCTGTAGATACGTATCTACAATAATCAATATTCCAGAAATTCAAAACAACATCTTCATCGTAAAAATCCTATAATTTGAATTCCGCACGCAATAAAAGTTCAAAGCCATATTTTGATTGCTGCCTGACCCTGCTAGTTGATTGATCTCCGGAAAAAGATCCTCTAGAAAAATAATTTAAAAGCAAACGGTACACCGTGAGTCTTCATTCAGTTCGGTACCGTTCGTCGCCAAGTTAGCACTGTTCTCGAATTTAGCAACTAATTAGTAACTCAACCTGTGAAGTGAAAGTGAACCAATACTGTCCGGAAAATGATCAAATTCTACGAAACGATACTGCTGGTGACATTTTTCTGTGAGTTTTGTGACCTCAAATTTCTATCGTCAATAAAATGGATATAATCCAAACATCATTTCCAGCCTGGGGCAGTGCAATTGAGTTGATAACAGCGCCCAAAAGCGTCATTGCCACCGAGGGCCAACGTCAGCTGAACCTCCTGTGTGAAACGCCCGGAAGTCAACCGATCGATTTTTGCATAGTGAAAGTTCCGGGAGTGCCGGCTCCCTTTGCGAGTAGCGAACGACTGCCGGCACCGGTCGCCGGAATCCGATTTTTCGGCAGAGGCTGGACTAAGGGATCCTGTGGAGTTTCATTGGACACTGTCAAAGCCGAACATGAGGGCACGTTTGAGTGTACGGTGTCGATCGCGGGAAAAAGCTACGCTGCCACGATCGCGATGGTCGTTCAGGGTGAAGGTGGGATAATTTGAGATTCTGTTTAATGCGTACTATTGAATTTCTTTTTAAGTCAGCTGTTGCCCCAGAGCCTCCAGTAATTGAGGTTTCCAGTAACGTGGACGATAGCAACGGTGAGTTTGACTATGGTAAACCATTGACAGCACGGTGCATCGCTCGGAATGGTCGTCCAGGTGCCAAGTTGTCCTGGTATATGGATGGCAAACCGATTACCGAGGATTTGGGAGCCCCGTTCGCCGAGACGGTCGCTGATCGCAAGACAACGGTCCATCAGTTCTACCGAAAACCGGTCGCTGTGGAAGACAACCGGAAGCGACTGGTCTGTCGCGCTGAGCATGAACGTTATCCGAATGGATTCATGGAAGCCTCGTTGGAAATCAAGTTGAGAAAGAGTAGGCTTTGTTTTAAATGACTTAATGTTGAGACGCACTTTATTGAATAAGGGTTTTGTTTACTAGCGAGCAAAAATGCAAATCAGATTGAGGCAGAGGAATTGAAGGAATCTGAAGTGAAGCCATCCCCTCCACAGCTGTTGGTTTCGAGTGACATTACAACCAGTGATGGCGCCTTCAAGGTCGGATCAGACATGGTCGTCCAGTGCACAGCTCGCGATGGAAAGCCGGCAGCCAGTTTCTTGTGGTTCCTCGATGATCAACTGATTTACGAGGGCCTGTCCGTACCATTTCAGCTGAAAAATGCTCAGGGAGCGATAACCACACACCAGATTCTACGGCGGGTGATAAAAAACGGTGACAACGGTAAGACGCTAATTTGCAAAGCGCGACATCCAAGCGGGACCACTGGAACGCAGCTAGAGCTGAAGACGCACAACTCATCATGACAAGATGCTGTTATTGTGTTTTTAATTTATTAAGAGACCGTCTCCACAGATAGGAAGTAAACAGTTTTGCTTATTGTGTGAAATAGTGTTTTGATTATTGAGAAATGATTAGATCAAAAGATCTCGGATCGTTAATTTCCAACAACAAGAAGTCAGAAGCAGATCGAAATCCTCAGTTCTCTATGGAGCGGATTTATGGATTTTTTTAACGCGTTAACAGCTAATGTATGTTTGGGTTGGCTATTATTGAAGATCAGCTGTTACTTATGTTTTGTTTCTAATCAAAGCTCCACTTATGAATGTTGGAAATGCACCAAATTAATTTGAAGAATACCGTTTTATATTTTGAGCTTTTGGAAATGCTGTTTGAATTTTGACCTTGACATCATTGCAATTCAGAATGGTTATACTGGAGACTCTTTTTCAACAATCTCACAATCGCCTTTGGAATGTGTAAAGATTTTTTTTATATGGGCTTCTTCAGAATTTAAGTTGATTTAAGTTACAATTTTTTTGATGATGGTTTAAGGCAAATACATTAAGATTACGCTAGAATTTGCTTAAAAGTTTTATTTTGTTATAAAAAAGCTGTTAAGTCAATGAACGATATCGTTTACAAATGAATCCATCGAATATTCACGTCGCTCTTTCAATGTTTGTATGTTTAAAGGAATGCAGTGTGCTTCATAAGATGGAAACGGGAATGATTTTCAACTTATTTACAAAGGACATATATGGTTTCACGAAGGACATTAACAATTGTTTTTGTACTAATCCCAAGCAACCAAAAGTTCGAATTTTACTTGAGATGAGAACTTAAAAATTCACATTTAGTTGGAATTTAGTTCCATGAAGCTTTTGTCACAATCAGAGATCGAAATTTTCACTCAGCTGGGTGAAAACCATGCTCTCTCTCAAGTGCATGAGTAACGAACCGTTCACTTTTTCATCTCTCCTTTTTCGCCGATAATTCATTATCCTCTATTTTGCATTTGCGAAAATATTTTCTCATGTCACATTTTTCACTATGCTACCTAGATCTTATACGTGGAGCAAAAAACGAGGAGTCCCAACATTAAGAAAAATTGGCTTTTTATCGAATTCTAATGTCAGAAAAAACAAGCATGAAGACTGGTGCATTTTCAGGTGTCTAAAAGTAAGTGAAAAATAATTATCGGCATCTAGGATTCACTGAAAAAGAAACGATTTATCAACTACTCATGCTCTCCGAAAATTATAAATCGCCGTTGCTTTTCTCGCAAAAACTGCTGTGAGCGTAGAATAGTCTCTCGCTTCTCACATTCTCATTTGTCGCTCCAAGCGGGTGAAAAAGGACGTTTCTCTTCTCAAGTAGGCGAAAATTTCGGTGCCATTAGTTATCTTATCTAAAAATATTTTGAATTTCACAAATAAAAAATCTAGCAAAATCTGGCAATACACGAAAATTTCAAAATCTGGACTAACAATTGAAAAAGGTTCAAGAGGTTTTACAAATGTTGTCTTAAAATTAGTCATTTTTTGACTCGTTTACTCGCAAACATCAGTAACAGAAAAGCGTGGAATTACACTATTTGACCAATGCCAAATATCTGAACATTATTTGACCAAATATTTGACGGACTACCTATTCGCACAAAATAGCTACGAATCGTTTTCATTGGCCAAGAAAACGAATCAACAAAATAAACGTCAAAACCGCGTTATAACGTAAGGGATAAGGATTGTTCACACTAATACATCGAGGTTCATTAATTTGTTATTTTCACCACTGAAAATAATATGCCACATGAAAAGCGTGAATATAAAATTAGCGGTCACTCAAATCACTTAACGCTTTAGTGGAGTGGGATTGAACTTTTTTTTTATCTGTTCTAACTTCAAAAAGTCTGGCATTTTGCATGGTTTCTCATTTTGTCTTTTTATCGATAAAAAGTCTGGCAGTGCCAGGTAAATCTGGCATAATGGCACCCCTGGTCTATTGGCCACAATTGTTATCGAATCGGTTGCAGAAAAAATATCGCAGTAAGCTTTGCTAGGTTGATTTTTTGTTACTTGAACGGTTTTTCTGTTCTCTCGCAGTGGACAATTCGAAGATTGAAAGTTGATGGTTTTGCTATATAAATGACTTTAAGAGTCCTAGAGGGTTTGAGCTGTTTAGTGGAATACCTCGTGCTTGAGTCGAGTTATTAGTACGAGAACTGAAGAAGTCTGCACATTGTAGACGAAATACGCGCATCTGTCAAGATAAGCAAAGGTAGTTGGAATTAAATGGAAAATACTAATTTTTCTTCTAATTTCTAGTTACAGGTATTCCACTAAACAGCTCAAACCCTCTAGGATTCAATTATATACTACTACAGTCACAATCGTATGATAATCTCACAGGCCGACAAATGACATACTGAAAAACTTTGCCAAAGACAGGCACTCTTTAGCGCTTCATTTGTTGAAAATAGACTGCAGTGCCATCTCTGCGGCAAGATCTGGAACTTCTCTGATTATTACAAAACACGAAAAATGACATAATAAGAAACTTACCTCATGATGGCAACACTAGCACTTCATTTGGCAAAGATAAACTGCAGCGCCATATTTGCGGCCTGATCTGGATCTAGTATGATGATGTCAAAAGACGACAAATGACATACTAAGAAACTTTGTCCAAGATGGCAACTCTCTACAACAAGTCTGGAATGTTTTGTATGTAATTCTGTTCACACATAGAAATCAAAACCTCCTACCTTTTGTAGCAGATTCCCTTTGGGTCAATGTTACTGGAACCAGGTTTGTTCACCACCAATGCATTTTTGAGACCATAACCTTTCAAATAGGGTTTAGCATTGTGACTAGGTTGCAATTTCATTATTCTAGAAAGGGTTGAAATTCGGGACAATATTGTCATTAATTATGTGTCGGATTTTTTTAATACACGAGGAAGGTTTACATTAGCAGTTCTTCCGAAGGAATACCCAATACCACTCTGATAAACTGACCAGGTTTAAAACGATCGTGAGTTTTGGATGGTTCTACACAGAAACAAAAGCGTTCACGAAAATGAAAACGGACCGTGAACTAGTTCACGTTTTCAGGATTTTTACCTAAAAACGTGATTTAGTTCATGATTACGTGATTCAGTTCACGGTGTATTTTTGCTTGTTCTCGAATTCATGACTGCAGTTCACGGATCCGGGCACGGATTTTTTTCCGTGTAGAGAGTCCATTTTACCGATTTTTGGATACAAACTTATAGTAGGAACTAGGAAATACGTAACGAAGTGACCATTACTTAAGTCGATTGAGTCGATACAGTTCGAATTGAAGTGAAAACAAACCAATAATCAAAGGACACATGTTTCGAGTAGTTCATAACGTCAATTGACGCAAGTATGTGCTTAAAACCAAATGAACTGATGAACATCAAGACGAATATGACCGACAGACAAGTTGACAGGAAAAATATTCATCGTGACTCGATAGCAAGAACCAAAATGGAATACAGGTATACCTCGATAGTACGTACATCAACTTTCTCACTTCAAATCGCAATTGCATGAAAACTACAAATCTATCTGAAATCTTATACAGCCAAAAAAAAGAGCAGAAGGTTGCTCTTTCTTTTGGTTATATTAGATTAGATGCATCGATAATGTTGGACCCTGCACGGAATCAACGCATTTCTTCCATTTTGTCCGCATCTGCTGGATGTTGTTGACTGAACCACAGCTTCGTCGAAGTCGCTGCTTTGAATTTGCCCGGTATTTTTCGATTGTTCAAAATTCTGGGCAATTCAGAGAATTCATTAGCTTTGGGACAAGATCGATCATGTTGGCAGCACACCACTCCAGAACCACCTTGGAGTGGCGGCAGCTGGCCAAAATGGGCCAAAAGATGACTTTGCCCCTATGCTTGCGGATGAATGGCAATACATCATCTTTAAGGATGTGACGAATGGTTCCGTTTTCAAACCCGAACTGTAAATCACTTGCCAAATCATGGCCTTCATGGTATAAACAAACCACTGTCATAGATTTTCGATTCCCAATACAAGAAGCGTGCTAGTGGTGCGCGAGGGGCGTAGCAATTGAATCAGCCATTAAATCGAAATCAGATTTTAATAGCTTAGCCACAACTCAGACCGTCTTGTACAAAGCCGGTACTAAAAATCACTTGAAAATCCAACGCGTAACATACGCAGAAAAAAAGAAACATTGAATTTTCTGCAACTAATGCATACAAAAGGAATCAGATGCAGAAAATAATGGATAGTTCGGGAATTTCAGCCGATAATTAATGCGCAGCCAGATAACGCTCGTAGAAAGATCGCAACAATCCGTTAGTTTACACACGTTTCATCGATTCAACGACGGAAAATTTTCGCGCTTGTTAATATTAATATTTTTTCCGTGGATGACAGTGAAACAACCCAGAAATCATCATTCAACCGTATCCGAGCAAAGGTTATCACAGTTTGATAACTGAATATGTAATTATGAAATTAAAAATCAAAAACAGGAGAAGAGATAACAAAGAAAAATATTCCTTAGATGTCATAGAAATAACTGGTTTTGCTATCGATTACATCATGTTGATAGCAAATCCTGTAATTTGAGCAAAATTATTGAAATAGTAACAAATTAGGTTATCAACTTAACATCTCATTCTCACGCTAATAACTGAAATATTATTTGTGGTTAAAATCATAATTTCTTGAAATGAGAAGAAAAATTTGTATTTTCTATTTAATTCCTACCTTTTGAAATGTCATTTTACAGAAAAAATGATGAAAGATAAATTTTCAGGATCAAGCGTTTGGAAATTTTCCCACCTATCAATTCAACTATTAACAATTATCAGTTAACAATTTGAAAAACGAAAATTAAAGGTGATGTCTTATAATTTCCATTCACCAAATGCACAGTACTTTCCCATCACAGATTTCAAATGTTAGCAAGGCCGTTTGCATATCCAGCAGTGAACGGTATAAAACGGGTACACCTTCGCATATTTTCTCATTTTGAGACAAATGACCAAAACGATAAAATCCCAAAAAAAAAATATTTTCTCATTCGTTTGGCAGTACTGAGACTGTGCGGAGCGAGAACAAGCCATTATGGTTTGGCAGCTGGCGATGGCATGTACCCTGGAGGGTGCACTGGCTTCATTCGGCAGCGCGGAGCGTCAAGGCGCCAATGTGAATTTGGCAGCCGTTGGTGCGCTGGTGCCCAACTATGGACAGGTAGCTCAACAGGTCTCAACCACAAGAATCGAAAAAAGGTGGTTTTGTGTGATCTTGTTGGTAGCCATGTTTTGGTAAGACGCAACTTGTAACGGTTGAAATAACCTGCTTCTTCAAAAGACCGAAAAGCCTTTAATTCAAATGTGGACTATTGCAATTCCGTCCATTCCTGGACGACCAATTCAATTTTGAGAGAGTTTGTTTGATTGGAATTAATCTAACAATACTTTCCAAGTTCTTGCCAATTGGTAGCCAGCGGTGGCTAAACCATTTTTTTTTCTTCGTTGCATGTCTTGGGCATTGTGTAATTTGCAAATGGCTACCGCCACGAAAAATTGAAGCTTTGGACGCTTATAACTCGATCGATTCTTGATTTATTGGATATTTTTGCTCTTATCAACTTGAGGATTTTACCACTGCCATTTTTTTTAATCAAGTGTTTAAAATTTTACAAATAAAAGGTGAGTATATTTTGTCCTTATATGAATATACATAATTATCCATCGGTGTTCAAAAATTTTCAAGAATGTTACGTTCAGGCAAGTATCAAGAAATTGGCTCTCATAGACAACGTTTTGATTTTCGTAAATGATATTCCGAATTAACATTCTCTACACATTCCACTTAGTACTGTTATGAATAGTTATTTTGTTGTGTTTTGATTTGCGTTGGATAGGGTTTTACTTCTAAGATGAAATAAGTTTTGAGAAACTGTGGAAGTGTCATATTTGTCTAAATGTAAGTGGTTAAAAAGAAAAAATACTGACTATTGATAACAAAAATAGATTCACATGACCTTCTACTTAGCTGTCATGCGAGGCATGTAGTCTCATTTTCAACGTTGTCTATGTCACACGTCGCGAATGTCACTAAAGGTATCGAAGAAAATTTGAAATGTTGTGCGGTAACACTACTGTTCATAATTTAAGAAACAATCTGACAAGAACTTCTGCTCTGCTGCCAGAGAGTTTTTTCATTAGGGTGAATCTAACATTGAGAGACTCTCTTTGATTAGCTTCTCTTTCATTCATATTCCAATTTTCTTCACGATTTTCATTGTATTATTTGTAGAGTATGCTGCCAACACTGCTGTGTTTCGATCTGTGCTAAAGAATCCTTCGAAAGTTTTATAATGGCGCTGTAATAAATGAAAGAGAGCAAGACAGGAGAGAATTTCTCATTGTTAATTTTTCCTAATGATAAAAATCCTAGATATATGATCTCTATCTGCCAAATGATTTGAAGAAAAAGAAACGTACGTGTGCAAATAAGCAATAGAGAAACTAGTTTTTACTCGTAGTAAGGGCCTGTTCATAAACCACGTAGACTCATTTTTGAAAACTTCAAACCCCCCTCCCCCCTCGTATACTTTTCTCCATACATATTTTGCGAATTTTTGTATGGAGCGTAGAATTTGGTAGGGGGGGGGGGGGGCATTTCTTTCTCTTCTCCCAAGAAAAGTCTACGTGGCTTATGAATAGCCCCTAACTGGATAAATTTTAAAAAAGGAAGCCAAAAAGAACTTTGAGGTATCCTAGAGGGTTTGAGCTGTTTAGTGGAATACTTGTAACTAGAAATTAGAAGAAAAATTAGTATTTTCCATTTAATTCCAACTACCTTTGCTTATCTTGACAGATACGCGTATTTCGTCTACTATGTGCAGACTTCTTCAGTGTCTCGTACTAATAACTCGACTTAGTACGAGATACTGAAGAAGTGTGCACATTGTAGACGAAATACGCGTATCTGTCAAGATAAGCAAAGGTAGTTGGAATTAAATGAAAAATACTAATTTTTCTTCTAATTTCTAGTTAACTTTGAGGTCATTTAACAACTATTAAAGCATGAAATCTCAACTGAAAGAGAAATCCTAGTTTTCAATTCAAGTAGCAGATGGTTTCTGGGCCATTAATTTCTTCAAATAACTGTGAATACAAAAGCAAGAAATTCGTTTTAACGCTAACGTCCAGGAATATGCTTCGGTGAATAAAAATCGTTAGTTTTTAATTAAACTCATTCACATTAAAACAATTCAACTCATTCAAGAGAAGGAAAAAAGTTCAGGGTTGTGTACGAAGCTCGACAGCAATAGTGACATAGAACCACAGAGAACAGACGTACAAGCTGGAGAGCCCTCCGTGTGTAAATTTTTGTAACTATTATTTTAAAATTTCAGTTCGTTTCTGTTAGTTTTTGTAAATTGTATGTTGATGGCGCCACTCGTCTAGAGATTTGATATTCTTTCAATTTTAATTTGGTGAAACCTAGACTAGGCGACGTTGTTTTCGAACGGTTTGCTTTTAATAATTTACACAGTAAATTGAAAAAAAAAAAAAAAAGAAAGTTCGATCGTGGATGTCTGTTCTCTGTAGTAAAACTGTTAAGAAATCTACCAAAATCAAATGGAAGCACAGATAAAGGCAATGTTGCGACAGTTTGAACTTTTTTTGTAATTTAAACAACTTTTCCGAAACCAGGAACCTTTTGTCTATTCAGGAAAAATCAAATTGAAAATCATTCAAAACTGGGGCATGAACTTGCAGTAACTATTAAGTATCTAAATATGTAGTCGAGCATAAGTACACGGCAATGAAGAAGTCTGAACATAGTAGACGATATACGTGTATCTGTCAACATAAGCAATACAGGTAGTTGGAATACTAATCTTTCTTCTCATTTTCTAGTTAAATATGTTTGTTTCTAATATTTCAAATACTGGTATATTTTGTTGTTCAATTGTATCAAGCTTCCTAAAAGCAAAACGAACATAATCGATGATGAATGTTTCACTGAAAATTATATCACCAAATGAAAACATAGTGCTTGATGCGTAACGCTGGTAGATCACATTTTCGTAGTGCGTTACGGGGTATCAGCTTTACCACCGAATTAATTCAAACTAGGGAACACATTTGATTTTTGTAGTCAAAGGAACATATCTTAGTTCTTATTACAATTTATGTCTTGTGAAAAGTGACAATACTTGGTTTGAGCTACCTAGAATGAGTCTGTAATAAGAAAAAACATGGTTAGTCTTCATTTATGTGAATTCTAGTTTTCTACACTCGAGAGACGCGACGCGAGATAGACACAATACTTATTGTTCCTGCAAAATGTAAAACGGGGTTTAAATTTACCTTATTAGTCGACGGGTTTCGAGCTACATTAACGGTTTAATATATATCACCGACGGTAAATCCTAATTTAGTTTTTCAAATCACGAATATTCTTATTAGAATCACATATACTCAAACGCTTAAAACGCTTCAAACCCAAAAGCTTTTTCATCAAACCATTTGAAAGCTTTTAAGAGCTTTTATTGAGTTCCAACCGATCGGTCGATCCAGAAGAGTTGCGCTTCTCCACGATACGTTACGACAGCTCAACAATGTAGCATGACTCAGATATAAACATTTCAACTAAATATCCTCGATACTATTAATTGTTGTGAACCTGAGCAATTGAATAGAATTCAGATATTTGATTACCCACTTGTAAATCTGAAAACGATGCTTGAGTATTTTTCCATCGAACAATTTCTGGAAGACATAAAATCGACCACTTCTTGTGTCGCAACTGCCACGCAACACCGCTCTGTTGCACGGTTAAGTTAGGGCGTGACTTTGCAAGCAACAACAGCCACTTCGACCACAGGTACTTGTCATTGTAATGAATCGATCTAGTTACCCGTTAGTTCATCAAATGCAAAACTAATTCTAAAATAATTCAAAAGTAGTCTTCTCCCATTTCTTCATCGAACAACCATTTGCGCTGAACTTGACTTCCACTGACCTCTCACAGCTCCCAATCGCGGTCCAATTCAAAACGTCAGCCAACGTAGCGGGAAGCAGTGGGACTACTCCTGGAGGCTCCCATCCCGGCAAACGGGTTCCAACATTCGCAGCTAAAGTATATTTTGACGTGTACAAGTCAGCGAGAACAAAGCCTAGCATACATTCGAGACGGCCACGGGTTTTCTCTGTCATCTTCTTGCCGTCTTTTTGTTTTGGCTTCTCCGGACAACCCAGATCCAGCCCCCCGCCGCCACCCTTCACCCGCTTCTCCCGTAGCAGCATAAAGAGGTACATAGTGGACACAACAGGCCGAAAGAACACGCTTCGCTTCATGATCCACCACAATATGTATGTATAATGATGATGATGATGATGATGATGGCGCTGGTAGTGGTGGAGTGGAGACTGGAGTGGGTCATGTCAAACCGAATGCGTTGGGGATAGAGGAGGAGGACCAAGGTGTGGTGGACCAGGTGAAAAGGGTGCAGTGGTCCGGAGAGAAAAAAGTCAGTTAACCAGTCATCATCATGCTTGGCTGTTAGTGAGGCGGGAGAAATCTGAAATGAGAACTTACTAAACCAGTTTTTTTTTTCGCTTCGCCACCACCGCGCGCTCCATTCTTCCAGCGGCCACGAACCCGGCGGTTGTTTGCGCTTCGTTGGATAAGACCCACGAGAAGCACACAAAACACAAAACTCTTTCTTTCGGCCGTTCGTTCGTTCGTTTGCTTCTTTCCATTTTGGGCTCTTTCTTTTGCAGTATTTTTTTTTTTTGCTGGGTCCAAAGATTGTGCTCCTTCACGTGAGAGGTTCATCTTTGGATCGGTTTTAAGAAACTTGAACGCGTTTTTATTCAAACGTGTTCGAGCCTTCAAACGGCCGCAGTTGGTTCTGTTTGTTTACACGGTTGTATGCGTTGAAGCAGCATTGATCGGGGCTCACGGAATATACACAAAGAAAGCGATGTTCACGGGAACGGGCTCTCTGTAGTGGGCATGTATTGATGAGTACCGTAAAATTGCCTTTGTAGTCTCGATACATTTATTCGCCGTTTTTTTTTTTAATTTTACTCAACGTGCTTTGGGTTGTGCGTTCTCTTACCTGTGTGGACGATGGAATTGGCTCGGCGGCAATGCTGCAGAAGACGAAGAGTGACCACTTGAACAGGGTCCCGAGTGGGAAAATGTGCTCTTGCATGATAGAAAATTCGTCATCGATATTTTCATCTACCTCACTGCATGATAGTTTTTCGTTTCGGATACTTTTTTTACATTTTTAGTTCCATTTTTGCACTGTTTCGGGAGGTTTCTTCTTAAAAGGTTATTTCTTTGAGTAAAATTATTTTAAATCGTTTTGCATCAATTTAACAGGAACAACCTTGTCTCTCGACAGCATTGGAATAATACAAAAAAAAAAAAAAAAACATAAATATTACCTAAAGTATCGAGCTCAATACATTTGTTTGTGTATTGGATCAGTACTCTGAACAAAAGTAAAAAACATTGATCTAACATTTGTAACAGTAATTTTGAAATTTTATTAAACACAGAATTTTGTTGAAGTTATATTTTTTCAGGTCAACACAATTTTCAACGCAGAGATTCACGCAATCGGATTGTGCGGGCTTCCTATAAATAAAGCAACATGCAAGAAGACATAGAATGGAAGATGCTTTATTACAAAACTACACATTTTCAGCTAAAATTAATGAACTGAATTTAACAGAAAATGAGACGAATGATTAGTATTTTCCATTTAATCCCAACTACCTCTATAGCTAATCCTGAGAGATACACATATTTCGTCTACAATGTGCAGACTTCTGCAGTGCCGTGTACTAATATTCGTCAGTCGAGTATTAGTACACGGGACTGAAGAAGTCTGCACATTGTAGACGAAAAACGTATATCTGTCAAGATAAGCAATAAAGGTAGTTGGAATTAAATGGAAATTACTAATCTTTCTTCTCATATTCCAGTTACCCGAAGAAGGTTTAAGAAAGTTTGTTTGCGTGGAATATTCAATAAATTCAAATTAACTAAGATCAAATTTTATTCATGGCTGGATATCATAAGTTGAATCTTCAGACCAAGCATATCACACCTTTTAGTACGTGCGGTTTGGCGATTTTTTCATCTATAAAAATATAACAGTTAAAATTTATCCACATTTTGATAACGATTCTTGATGTGTTAAAAAATGCATTTACCGCGAATGTGGAAAGGGCCAAAATTACATCACGTTTGTACCTACAATACGCACTGGACAGTGGGAATGGTGCAACCGAAATATGCTTTTGCTTAGAAAATAACCTTATTTCAAGTTCATATATTCATTACCTACAAACCTTGCACAAAATTATAGAACACATGATAAGCATTGAATTATGAAGTTTTATTTTCACACCTTTGAAATTATGACTCTAATTCTCTCATGCCCATGGTAACATGTGCATTAAGAAATGCACTGATGAAGCGATATTTATAATAAGACTACCCTGCCACCTATTTGTGAATGCACCTATACATTCCTAATTGCAGTAGCCTTGTTGTGATCAGAAAAACTAAATTGACAGTATTATTAGTTGATTTCCAGAAGCCTTGGCGAAAACAGACAAGAAGCTACGCTCGATAATTTGTCATACTCCTGGCTTCACCACGGAATCAAGAAGTTGAACATCGTGAAGCACGGTGTGACTGCCGGCTTTAGACGATCAGGCATTTACAACACCTTCTTCTTTCCGGAAAAGGCAAGATTGCTGAATGTAAGCCTGGCGCTGGCTGTTCGACAGTAAAAGAGCGGTAAAATGCAGCAGAAGCTGAAAAGGAAGACCAAGGGCAAAGTGGCCTTATAGTTCCGCGCCATTGAGCCGAGAGATAGTTGGAACCATGAGTCGAGTATTAGTACACGACACTGAAGAAGTCTGCACATAGTAGCTGAAATACGCGTATCAGTAAAGATAAGCAGTAAACGAAGTTCGAATTAAAAAGAAAATACTTATCTTTTTTCTCATTTACTAGTTATAGGTATTACACTTAACAGCTCACACTCTCCAGTATTCAGTTGGAACCAGCCCAAAGGTAAAGAAGCACCTGAGCAAAATAAACATTATTATGCAATGAATCAATCATACAAAAAAGGTGAAAAACATCTTTCCGGCGTCGTGGATAATGGATGATGAGATCTACTTGACATTGGATGGCAAAGAATGGCAGGGGACCAAATATATCTCGCACACCAAGTTTCCGGGAAAATCCTTCTGTGGCTGACGATGAGCAAAAAAATAATGTCCAAGCCGCTAGTCGTACCTTTGTGACTTGCGGTGAACGATATACAGTACGAAGTGTTTGACGGAACATGCCACTATCATCAAAAAAGTATCACTCAAAGGACGATGGGGTCTTTTGGATGGACCTGGTTTCGGCCCAATATGTCAAAAGTTTCACTGGTCAAGAGATGGACTGCCTGAAGATAAACGTTGTAACAAAGATCGCAAATCCGTTCAACGTACCGTTGGACCGATAGAAAAATGTTAAGCGAATTTCAAATGGGTGATGTACTCTAATAAATTCGTGGCAAAAACGGAAGAGCAGCTGATGGCCAAGGCCACGAGAGCACTGATCCATGGATTATGTTTCGGCCAACTGCCGTAAGGCCAATACCGTAGTGCTCAATAAACGTAAGGTTTGTACCAATGAATTTCGTTCACCGACATCCGAAATAAGTCAATATGTTTAGTGCATACGTGATAATTTTTTTATTCTCACTGGTACAATTCAATCGTACAGAAAATGCGCAATTTAAAACTTAGAACCATTCGCGGATCTAAACTGCTTAGAAACACACAGGCGTAAATACCCTATCGAAAATTTGCCTTATGAAAAAACCCGAGCCAATATATGTTAGGCCTTACGACATTCATGTTTACAGCTGGTCTTCTCAGTTAATTAATTTTTGCGTAACAGTATAATTAAATTTCCATATGAATTCCAGGGTCACTGCGTATAACATTCATAAGATACATGTATGAAATAGCAAAAACTTCGCCTTAAGTTATTATTTTGGTTACTGCTAGTGGATTCTTGAGCTGAAACAATCTTTTAGATGATGAAAGTTCAAGTAGGCGGAGTGAATCAACCACTGGAAGCTTCAGAATCCATTACGTATTTTATAAGGTTTGTTCTTCTTCTTTGTCATTTTAAGCTTATTGCTCTCAACTTAGTGTTCGAAATGCACTTACACATTAATTGAGTGATTCATTGAGAGCTTCCGTTGCCAGCTACCATTTTTGCATTAGTATGATTGTGTTGCAAAGTACAATCCTGTCCTTAATGATATATTCCTAGACCATACAACTCCATGGCCTTTTTTACATAATGGCAAGATGTCAAATCCGGCCAAAATAGAACGGAACAATTGTGTCGCTTCAGGAAAGGCAGTAGACGTTTTTGTAGGCACTCGCTCAGATAAATTTCCTGGTTGACGATTCTGGTCGCAATGTAAACGTTGCTCGTTAAGTCACAGGTACAGATGCCATACCAGATATTTCTTTGACGCAAACTTTGACAGTTTTATGTGCTTAAAAATATCTGCCACCTTTTCCCGTCCGGTTGCCGTAAAGAAATCCTGTCCAGGATGCTGTTTAAAGTCTGCCTTGACGTAAGTTTCATCGTCTTGTACCACGCAATCAAACTTCGTCAGCATCCTCGTGTTCAACTTTCGCGATCGTGCTTTGACCGACGTGTTTTGTTTATCGTCGGCGATTTGGAGTCACCACTTTCTTTTAATGGTCGGTATCATGTTCGAAAGAAATTTCTTTTCCTATCTCAAACCCATGTTAAATTTCGTTTACTGAAACGGAAAAGTAAAGATTTGATAAGAAATTTCTGCAGAGCCAAAAATAAAATTGGAATTCGTAAGGTTTCTACGCAAAGTAATGAGAGCTGTCACTTTTACTTTTGGCAAAATATTCAGCTCGATTATTCCGTAAGTGAAGGTGAAATTTCGTTCTATGCAGATTAATTGTCAAAATTCCGCTTGGTAAAATTGAACGAAATTCCGTAACCTCTTTACTTTTTAGGTCGATAATAGCCTTAAGCCGACAGTCCAGCTCGTTGTTTAGCTCTATCCACGGTTGAAGGCACCACTCCCAGGTTCTTTGTGACATCTCGGACGGACAGCTGTTGCCTCCGGCTTTCGTTTCCCCCAATCCAGCTTTCCTGGCTGTCGAAAAACGTTCACCGAACACTTTTAATACGTTGGCAACAGTTGATTTAGCCACATTCAACAATTTCGCCAACTTGGCGTGCGAGTAGTTTGGATTTTCGCCAGGCATGTGCAAAATTGTGATGCGTTGCTTCTCTTTTCATTTTGATAACAGAAGTGCTGATCTCAAAATCAAAACAGAGCACATCAAAATTGTGCACATCTTCAAAGTGAGGGGTGTGTACAATTTTCTATGCCCGATGAAAGGAAATGCTTCAAGTTTAAGTCGACCAAATTTTGATCGGAACACCCTTGAGTCTTAAATTTCCAGGAGAATCAAATAAAAAAAATAACTATGGTAAGATTATGTTTATACATAACGCAACACTTATAGTTGGTTGGTGTTAAAATGTTTTCATTATTTTGCTTTGACCCGTCCCTTCCTATTAATTTTGCTTCATACTGTACTTTCGTGACTCTAACAGAAAAAAATCTGAATTTTCATTGGTGTGATCAGAGCAATAAGTGAATATCAAAACATTTAAAATTATATTTGCTTCCCAACGAAGCAGCCACTTACATGAAATAGTAGTAATGGAGACGAGCTTTTGTTTACAACATTATCAGCAATGTATGGAATGTCCTAGAGCTTCACACGATTTATAATGTTAGTTTATAAATTTGGTGATGCTCCATTTATGTGCATTTTATCGAACAGAAACTAACATTACTTTTTCGAGCTGTGCTCTTCTCTTTCTGGGCTATGCTATCCAACACTAGTCTACTTAGTATATAGCATTTATAGTTCTTTGGGCTAATGTTGAACATTAAAATGCTATATTAATGTTCGACATTAGTCCACCAATAAATGAGGTAGACACTAACTGAATCAACATGAAACATGGGCTGAATTTACAGGTGTGGGAGCCAGGGTGCCATCAACTTGTGGGTTAATGTTTGGGCTCACGTACAGCTTTGTTCAAGCCGTACTAACCTATTTTATGGCACTCCCTAAAATGTGGGGTACCGAAACTTTGTATGTGTTTTTCTAAGGGTTCTGTTTATGTGGGAACAAATGAATATTATGTACAATTTTACATGGATTTTCGTCAATAAACATAAGCGAGTTCTACCCACGTGTAGAATAAGACAAAGAATTTTCATTAGTACTCAACTGACAAACGTAACCAATGATTTCAGAAAACATATCGTGACACGAGCTACCAATTCTATCGAATAGATGGACGTCAATTTTCTGAAAAGCTATGGAGTACCTTCAGAATAATCTTCAAAATAATGTGGTGGATCTATCGGGCGAGTTCTCAATGTCGAGAAATTTGTGACAAATGACATTGTTTACGTTTTTCAGCTCGACTTTAATGAAAAATCGAATTCTCTGTCGAATTCACCACTCTCGGCTGAATGACTCAAAAAATCCAAAGTATACTGTTTTTGAAAATATGCAATGGCTGTTTAAGTTAAATCACGAACATTTAACTTAAACACAAACTCTTTTATTGTTAATTTTTATTGGTTGTCTTTAAAAAGACGGTGGTTATGCATATACGCGTAAGGAATTAATTTATGTTTCCGGTTTATTTGACGAGCAGGACACCATCACGTGCTATCGGATCATAGATTCACTCCGGTAAATAGTTTATTTAACTCCTTGTCGCTGCAAATGGCAGACGGCACGACACTTGCAATGAATCTGGTACGGTAGTAGTCACAACCACCGTTTCCTGTCATTGGGGTTTTGAGTTAAATTCCATCACTGTAGTGGGTAGTCGCCACCTTTCCGGTTAGTCGATCTTGCAAGACTCTGTTTCCCATACCAAAACCGGGTGGACTGTCGATTTATCACTCGTGCTATATACTAGCGTTAATAATAAACCCTAGAAAAAAGAGAGGCATGAAAATGCAGTACGAAGCAAAATTTGAAAGAGAAGACGGCCTTCAGTTATGAAATCAAACTCTGTCTACGCAGCAAAATAATTTTGAATGGAATTGAAACATAATAAAAAAGAGAAACATGGAATGGAACATAATTAAAAAGAGGCACAATTTGAACCATTTGTTACCCGTTCATGAGGAGTCAAAAAGATAAAAGCATATTTTCAACCTGTTGTAGAGTTCATTCAAGTAAATATGGCAACCATGCTATGTATCTGGGAGAGACTGATACTGTGCAAGCGGGAGAATGGTAGCAGCAGAGAGAGAGAGAGAGAGAGAGAGAGAGAGAGAGAGAGAGAGAGAGAGAGAGAGCGCGGATATGTGGGTTCCGTATCTCGTAGGTAGTAACCATCGATTGCGAGGGCAGAAGTGAGTGAACTATTGTCGAGTCCGGAAGCAAATAAACGTTGTTGCGAATTGGACGATTTTCATTAGTGGTTTCCGAAAGTTATTGCTTACTTACTCCCCGGGAAGATTCTACAATTTGGCGCAGCCGAACGGATCAAGAAGGTAAGTTGAAAAACTGATATGAGTGCGAGCTACATTTTATTGCAACTTTTTAAGATAACTGAATTATCACAGATTGACTCAGGTGTTTTCTATAAAGCAGCAACTATTTTGTTTGCTTATGTTGAAATTTGAATAATAGTTGCGTAACAGTTGGGAATAGTTTTACCGTTGTGATCTTTTAATTGCCGAAAAGGAAAGAAATATGCTGAGAATTTTTTTTTTTCGAAAAACGTGGTAATGGCGAGATCGGTTGAATACAAAAAAAAACCTTTACGTACACTGTCATAAGATGATGCGAGCAATGTGAGGAAAACTGCAGAGCAAACGCACACACACAAAAAAATTGAAATACTTGCGAGTCCGGCTGGTAGCCGAAGCGTACATAGAAAAGAAAAGATGCGAGCCCGGCTTGCTGCCGAAGCGCACACACAGGGAGGAAAAAGATGCGAGACCAGCAGACTGCTGTAGCGCACACACACAAAAAAGATGCTAGTCTGGCTGGTGGCCATAGAGCACAAATAAAAAGCGAGCCCGGCTGAAGACCGAAGCGCACATTCAAAAAGTAAAAAGATGCGAGTCCAGCTTGCTGCTGTAGCGCACTGTACAAATTGAGACGAGTCCGGTTGAAGGCCAAACTACATACAAATGCGAGTCCGGCTGAGGGTCGAAGCGCACACATGCTCCTATGATGCGAGTACGGATGGAAGCTTGCATGAAAGCATGGAAAAGAAGTTGCCTGATTAATACAGGCCAAAATGTATACGATAGGAAAAACTTGTGTGTGCGTCTGATGGTGGGGAATGAAAATACTGAAGCATGTTGCTACGGTGAACTTGAACAGGTTACGTAATTCAAACGTTTTCAAGATAGTGCGTAGGAAATTAATTGTTGATGTTGATCAATTGAGTAATGTATATGCAAGGAAAAGAAGTAAAAATTGTTATGTAGAAGGAGATGTTCGCTCATCACCATGAGGCACCGAGAGTGAACAACAATGTTTTTGGCTAGAATTGAAAGATATGAAGAGAAAGTTTTGATAGTTCCGCTAGTGTGCGGCAGGCTTGGAAATGTAGCAGATGTTTTAGGAAAATTGAGCGAAAAGGGCATGTGTACAGTGGTACTCGAACCATCGACATTTTTGCCTAACATCCCACTGCGGGGTAGGTTGAAGCACGGACTAAGTCCGCCACTTCAACAGGCAAAAATGTCCGGTTGGAAGACGCTCATGTACCACTGTGGCTTGTATAGTTATTCTAGCGATCTATTGTGTGCACTCTGTTTACTGATGCGCACATGGGAGAGGAACTCTCTCCTTTTTTTTGGGTTTGTTTTGATTCGCACCGACTGACGATCACTAAAAAATTGTTGTTTTTGTTAAAGGAAAAATTAAGAACGATAAGCAGTAGTGAGCACATTAGTATCCTTCATGATGTGGTTCGTTAATGTGAGACTGTTCACTACTATTTCAGATGGACCTTGATAAGTATTGCCCATTGGAACCTTTCAACGATGCCGTTGACGCTTCGGATCTTCGCAGAGAATGGGAAGAGTGGCTGAGATCGTTCGAGCTTCTCCTGGAACTGAAACAAATCAAAGATCAACACGAAAGATTGGTTCTCATGCTAGCCCGTGGCGGTCGAGGTCTTCAGCGGATTTACTACAATCTGAGGCCGGTTACTGGCGAGATTCATCCAGGGCCTACACAAGAGACCCCCGAATTCGATAATGCAGTCAAACGACTAAATAACTTTTTCGTTGGTAAACGAAATGAAAGGGTTGAGCTAGAAGTCTTCCGATCACTGAAGCAATCCCCCGATGAGTCTTTTAACAACTTCATCCTTAAGCTTCGCACGCAAGCCACCCGATGTGATTTCCGGGATCGTGAGGAGCAAGAGATTTTACAACAAGTAACGATGGGTGCTCGGGATGATAGAGTCAAGGACAAAGGCCTCGAGAACGTCATGGGTTTTGATGAGTTGATGAACTACGCCATCAATCGTGAGATTTTGTTGAAGCAAAAGCAGAAAACACATCAATTCAAGCTTGAACCCGAAGTCTCCAGTCTTTCGGCGGTGCAGCAGGAGTGGAAACGAACATCTCAACCCAGACAAGGACCATCAGAAATGTCGAAAGATAGGCGTGAATCTTGATATAAAGGTAACCGCCCCAGAATTGAATGTGGACGTTGTGGTTCTTGGAAACATGAAAGCAGTTCACAAAGCTGCTCTGCTCACAGTTCTCGTTGTAACAACTGCGGAATTAAAGGACATTTTGCCAGAAAGTGTACCAGAGTACGAAAAACGCAGTTTAAAGCCCAACGTACTTGGAAACGTGCTAGTTCCGAAGCCAATGCCTTACGCGAAGGAAATCTAAACGATGTGGAACCATCACGTCGTTGTCACATGCCAGAAGACCCGATGAAGGTAGAATAACCACGCATGTTTATTTTGTTTTAGCGTGCAACGCTTGTCTTTGCTAATTGATCTTTTGATTTGTTATTATCCTTTTTTTAAATGAATTTGCTTACGTATTAGCGTCTCAGGACAGCTAACAATAAAGAATAAAAAAAGTAAAGGTGGAATTAAAATAGGCTTGAAATTTCTATTTCTTTTAGATGAGCCCGAGAAATAACGGAATTATCACGTGTAAGATTGACCAATATCCTACAGAGTTTCTAATAGATTCAGGGGCAGCTATTAATACTGTTACCGAGCTGGTATGGAACGAACTTGTAAATATCAACGCGACCATTTTCAAGAAAAGGTTTCAATGTAACCGGAAGATTCTTGCGTTTGCGAGCAGTGAACCATTGCGTGTTCTTGCAATTTTTGAGGCATGGATTTCAGTGAATGAATCCAAACCTAAAAATTACGCCGAATTCTTTGTTATTGAAGGATCTCAAAAATCACTTCAAAGTAAGAGAACGGCGGAGGATCTGAAAGTTTTAAAAGTAGGTCTTCAGGTTCATCACATTGAGGTCAAAGGTGAAGCCTTTCCGAAGTTCCCAAATGTTGAAGTCAAACTATCCATCGACAGTCGTATACCCCCGAGGAAAATTGCTTACTTGAGGATCCCTGTAGCAATGGAAGAAAAGGTAGACCAAAAGATAATGGAAATGTTGCATAACGATATAATAGAACCAGTTGTGGGCCCTCCGGAATGGATTTCCCCTTTGGTTGTGGTACCGAAGGGGAAGGATGACATTAGATTGTGCATAAACATGAAGTATCCCAACGAGGCTATACAACGTGAACACTATCCGCTCCCAATGATGGACACTTTCCTAAATAAACTCCGAGGATCAACTGTCTTCTCGAAGCTTGATATCACGTCCGCTTTCCACCATATTGAGCTACACCCGGAATCTCATGGAATTACTACTTTCATGACTGGCAGAGGGCTTATGAGATTCAAACGATTAATGTTTGGCATTAATTGTGCGCCGGAGATATTCCAGCGAGTGATGACGGAGATGTTAGCTGGCATTGAAGGTGTTATAGTTTATATTGATGATGTGGTGGTAGCTGGCCGAACTCTGGAGGAGCATGACAGACGACTGCGGGAAGTTCTAAGTGTTCTGAAAGAGAATAATGCATTGTTAAATAAAGCCAAATGTCTGCTTGGAGTATCCGAGCTCGAGATCTTGGGATTTAAAGTAAGTGCAGCAGGAATCAGCCCGTCGGATGAAAAGATCTCTGCTATTAGAAATTTTCGGAAACCGGAAACTAAGGAAGAAGTCCGTAGTTTTCTTGGACTTATGAACTTTGTCGGCCAATTCATCCCGGATTTTTCAACTCGAACTGAGGCTTTACGCCAATTTATTAGAGGTGATGTTGACGTCTTTGGTGATGATCAACAGAAGGCTTTTGACGATTTGAGGAATGAATTATCGAACACGGTTCGCAGATTAGGCTTTTTCGATACGAAGGATGAGACTGAATTGTACGTTGATGCTTCTCCGGTCGGTTTGGGGGCAGTCCTCACTCAGAGAAACAATGAAAGAGTACCGAGAATTATAAGTTTTGCATCAAAAGGGCTCACTAAAACGGAGAGGGTATATCCACAAACACAGCGTGAAGCCCTAGCTGTCGTCTGGGCAGTTGAAAAATTCTATCCCTATTTATTTGGTACTCGTTTTACGATATTCACTGACCACAAAACGTTAGAATATATCTTTGGAGGAAAACACCAACAAGGAAAGCGAGCTTGTTCAAGGGCTGAAGGATGGGCGTTGCGTCTCCAGCCATATGACTATTGTGTGAAGCATATCCCAGGAGCAACTAACATTTCAGACATTCTTTCGAGATTATGTGAGCAATCAGAAATTCCCTTCGACGAAAGTACCGAGCATTATCTGTGTGCCATAGGAGAGGGATCAAACGCCATCGGTTTGCAGGAAATTAAAAACGAGACATGTCTGGATAAAATCTTGAGTGCAGTAATTAGGGCTATCCAAAGCCAGGACTGGCCATCGGATCTTGTTCGCTACCAAGCTTTTTCCAAGGAACTGGGAGTAATTGACGGCATTGTAGTTAGGGACGATAGGATTGTTCTGCCATCAAATCTTCGGAGAAGAGCATTGGAAATAGCCCACCGTGGCCACCCAGGTGTGATCACCATGCGACGAGTCCTTAGGGAAAAGGTGTGGTGGCCGTACATGGACCGAGATGTCGAGAACCATATTCAAGAGTGCGCAGGATGTGCCGCCGTCAGCTCGCAAGGTCCTCCAGAACCCATGCTGTGAAAAGAAATGCCTGATCGAGCTTGGCAAGAAATTGCAATCGATTTCTTCACGGCAAAAGAATGTGCGACGTTCCTAGTAACCGTCGATTACTACAGCCGCTTCCTCAGGGTTATAGAGATGAAGAGCATCAACGCTGCTAAGACTATTGAAGCTCTTGAGTCAATTTTTCGAGAGCAAACTTACCCTGAGTCGATTCGTAGCGATAACGGGCCTCCTTTTTCCAGTGAAGAATTCTCTGCTTACTGCACTAAGAAAAATATCCGCCTGATACGTACGATTCCATATTGGCCACAAATGAATGGCCTAGTAGAAAGGCAAAATCAGGGCATTTTACGAACTTTGCGTATTGCTAAAGCAATTAAGGCAGATTGGCGCAAAGCAATCCAAGACTACGTTTATGCCTATAATACAACGCCTCATTCTGTAACAGGTAGAGCACCAATGGAACTGATGACTGGTAGGCCGGTCAAAGATCTACTCCCCTCTCTGCGAACCGAGCCATATTGGCGTCGAGACGACGAAATTCGGGATAATGACGCGATCCAGAAGATGAAGGGAAAACTATACGCAGACCAACGAAGACACGCTAAACCGTCAGAGATCGATGTTGGAGATGATGTTATGCTGAAGAACTACGAGACCGGAAAACTCGAGGCAAGATTTAAATTAGACAAGTTTACGGTGGTTAAAAAGAACGGAAACGATGTAATTGTAACGAACAAAGAAGGAGTTATGTACCGCCGCCCTGTGTCTCACCTAAGAAAGTGGCCATCGACTACTGATACTGAAATCGAGGAGTCTACTTCTAAAAAAATTCGTAAGTATATAACAGGTTTATTCCTAACCCCATTAAATATCACTTTTAGGTCTTTGTCATGATTATTATTTATATGCACACACCATAATATTTAAATACTCGTCTTTCCCGAAATTAATGAAGTTTATTCCACAGAGTCTACACCGATAGAATCGCCAGTTACGAGAAACGATTCGGATGCGAAGACAGAGCAACTTGAAGATCCTTTTAATCCAACACCAGCAGCAGTGAAGACGAATGTGACCAGAAACAAGAGATTGCAATATAAAACTGAAGAACGCGAAAATTCAGAACGTCCTAAGCGCAAAAATAAGTTGCCAGCACGATATAGAGTATAGAATACAAAACTAATGTAAGAGAGAGTTCTGGGTATTTTTTTTTCTTTCACAATTTCAATTATCAGAGTAGGAAAGGGATGTAGAGTTCATTCAAGTAAATATGGCAACCATGCTATGTATCTGGGAGAGACTGATACTGTGCAAGCGGGAGAATGGTAGCAGCAGAGAGAGAGAGAGAGAGAGAGAGAGAGAGAGAAAGAGAGCGCGGATATGTGGGTTCCGTATCTCGTAGGTAGTAACCATCGATTGCGAGGGCAGAAGTGAGTGAACTATTGTCGAGTCCGGAAGCAAATAAACGTTGTTGCGAATTGGACGATTTTCATTAGTGGTTTCCGAAAGTTATTGCTTACTTACTCCCCGGGAAGATTCTACACCTGTTTGTATACTTTTTTGTGAAATTTCAATTCTGCGTAATGAGCTGCATGATCTGAAAGCCAACTTTGCCCGCGATCTCAGCCGGTTAAATGATTCGCATGCGAGAATGGAATTGGATATGCAGAAAAACAAGGATGCTGTTAACAGACTACAAAAACCAAACGATCTTATTCTTACCGGAGTACCATACAACCCTTCGGAGAACTTGGATTTGGTGATGCTGAAAGTTGCTGTGGCTCTTGGATGCGACGATAAGAATGCTCCTCTTGTCTATACAAAGCGATTGGCCCGAGCACCGATTGTTGCGGGTGCAACACCACCGATTCTATTCCAGTTTACCTACAGAGCATCCAGAGATGATTTTTTTTCACCGCTATTTCACAAAGAGGAATTTGAATTTGAACCAGCTTGGATACAAAGTAGACCGACGCGTCTACCTTAATGACAATGACCTCACCGAATCAGCTCGACATACCAAAGGGATTGCTTTAAAGTTGAAACATTGTGGAAAGATTCGTCATGTTTTCTCCAAGGATGGGATTGTTTATGTGAAGCCGACCGATGATGTTCCAGCACTCGCGAATTTACAATGTGGACCAATTATCTGAGTATGGATGGAGCAAACACCATGAAAACCTTGATACTTAATTCTTTCCTATAAGTCAAACATCGCCTAATCGACAATACTGTTAAACCCATTATACCTTATCTGTCCCTACGAAATTCGTTTACTCCTTCATTAATTAAGGAGTGTATCGAAAATAAGCTACCCACAAACTTTCTTTTAAATTATGTTGAAAACTGATATTTTATTCATACAAAAAAATGATCCTTTATTGTACGAGGTTAAACTTGAACATAATGAAGACCGGATGAAATTTAAGTTATTCATTCACGAATTCTCGAACTTTGGATCGAATGCTCTTCATCATGTTCCGGACAAGTGTTGCATCGCAATTTTTTTTGAACTTTTGCATGTTCCCAGTTGCCTTACCAGTCTTCTTGACGACCCTCTTCACGATTGCCCAGTAACGTTCGATGGGTCGAAGCTGAGGGCAATTTGGTGGATTGATATTTTTCTCTACGAAATCTATACCCTTTTCCGCAAGCCAATTGGAAGTGGTTTTGGCATAGTAAGCCGACGCTAAATCCGGCCAAAACAGTAGAGGTGTACTATGCTTCTTATATAAAGGCAACAATCTCTTCTGGAGACACTCAGATCGATAGATTTCCGCATTTATAGTTCCGGTAGTGTAAAAAATGGTTGACATCAAACCACAGGAACATATTGCTTGCCATACCAGTACCTTTCGACCGAATTTCTCCACTTGAATCGACCTGTCCGCATCGCTCACATCCTCCCCAACGACGGCAGTAAAGTATTGTGGACCTGGAAGGGTTTTTGAGTTCTCCTTTACATAGGTCTCATCGTCCATCAAAACGCATGCATCCAGACGCTGCAAAAGACGCGAATACAATTTCCGGGCCCTTGTTGCTGCTCGCTTCTTCTGTTCTGCACTTTGTTTTGAGATTTTCTGCTTCTTGTAGGTCTTTAGGTGGTTTCGCCTCTTGATACGCTGGATCATTCCGACACTCGTTCCTGCTTTTTTGGCCAAATCACGTATTGACATTGATTTGTTCTCCATGATTAGAGATACCACTTTCTGCTCCAGTTTTGGGTTGGAAGAACCGGGTTTTCTGCCTCTTCCTGGTAGCTCATCCAAAGAATAGTGTTCCCCAACCTTATTAATGATGGTTTTAACACTTGCATGATGAATTTCAAACCGCTTCGCCTTAGCCATGTGTCCAGAACCATAATTTTCACTTCTTTTTCAATACGAGACATTTTGAAAATGCAGAATTTGAACCGAACAAACAAGTAAACAAAAGAAAGCTGACAGTCAAACGCACAGCATGCAGTGTTCAGAGCATAAAAAACCATCACAAATACATGCGTACAACGCAAATGTATGTGGATAGCTTATATTCGATACACTCCTAATCTATTCTCCACCTAGAGTCGACTGCTCTAGCTTCCTAGATGTTGGACATGTCACTTAAATACTCGAATGTAATTCTGATCGGAGATTTCAATATCGATCTGAATACAACAAACGCTAGAGTTTTACGCTTAAGAAATATTCTGGAGAACTTCGGGTTTAACTTTGTCAACAATGAACCAACACATTTTCATTCTGGTGGTAGATTGATTTGCTGATTACCAACGATACTGACTTTGTTCTAAATTTCAATCAAGTTTCTGCTCCCACTTTTTCAGCACGATATAATCTTTTCATCACTTAACATATCTCGTAGCACTCTGAGTTGTCCTAGATCGTTTAGAGATTTTAATCGTTTTGATTATCCGCTGCTACAACGAACGTTGACAGATTTTGATTAGTCCGAATTATATAGTACTACCAATTCCGACCTTGCACTCGACCTCTTCAATAGACACATAATTAACCTATTCAAAAATTTCGTTCCTCTACGACAAATACAGTCCAGTCCAAATGCTTTGTGGTTTAATGATGAAATACTTAAAGCTATGATCGGTAGAAACATTGCATATCGTCTTTGGACCTCCCTTAGAAATGAATTAGATTATAATCAGTTTAAAAGGCTACGTAACCGAGTTACCACCTTGATAAATAAAGCTAAATACGACTTCATGGGAAATTACTTAGGGTCTGCTATTTCCAATAAAGAGTTGTGGAGGAAACTTAAACATTTGAATGTTGCCACTAAGTCTAATCGCAATGTTAAAAGTCATAATACTATGAAGTAAATGCGTTTTTTGTAGCAAATTTTAAATTAGATCCAGAATTACCTTCGATCCCGCCAGAGAATTCTGATGGTTTTCGTTTTTCTCCATGTAATGATTAAGAAATTTCAAATGCAATTTTATCTATTTCATCTAACGCAACTGGTATGGATAGTGTTTCCTTAATGTTTATCAAGTTGATCTTACCTTTCATAATAACACCAATTTCCTATTTGTTCAATTTAATTATTGAAACCGCCAGATTTCCTCTAGCATGGAAGACTGCAAAAGTCATTCCAATTCGAAAAAGGCCTGCATGTACTAGTTTGGATAATCTTCGTCCAATCAGTATCCTTTGTTCATTGTCCAAAGCATTTGAAAAGATCCTCAAAAGTCAGATTCAAGAATATGTTCACCGTTTCAATCTCCTCAGTCCATACCAATCTGTTTTCCGATCTGGGCATAGCACAACCTCATCTCTCCTCAAGGTACATGATGATATCCATAAATGTTAAAAGGAGTTGCTTTTTTACTTTTGATAGATTTTTCAAAAGCTTTCGACGGGGTTTCATATATCAAACTAACGAAGAAACTATCCCATAAATTTGGATTCTGTCGTGAAGCCGTTTCTCTAATCGACTCGTACTTAAGTTCTCGTATGCAAGTGGTTGATATCGAAGGTATTCTTTCGGCGCCCATTAGCATATTGTCAGGTGTACCCCAAGGGTCCGTACTGGGTCCACTTCTATTTTCATTATTCATTAATGATCTCCCATCGGTACTGCAGGTCTGTATGATCCACCTGTTTGCAGATGATGTTCAATTGTATCTCTGTTCAATTGATTTAACAATAGAAGAAATTACTTGGCTAATAAACAACGATTTAAGAAATGTTTCGCTATGGTCATCAAGAAATCTTCTTCCTATAAATCCATCCAAAACGAATGCTATGTTAATATGCAGACGGCAAATACGTATGGAGTTACCAAATCTTTTTATAGATAACGTTACGATCGAATACGTCAATAAAGCTTCTAATCTTGGCATAATTATACAAAATAACTTAGAATGGGACACTCAAGTGAATTCTCAATGCGGAAAAATTTATGCTGGACTGCGACATTTGAGACTCACGGCTGGTATTTTATCGTTATCAACAAAAATTAGGCTTTTCAATTCTCTGTTAAGGCCGCACTTTTCGTACGGACTTGAATTGATTGTGAATGCACCTGCTGGTATTATGAATTGCTTATGAATTGCCTTGAATCACTGTGTACGTTGGGTCTTTAATTTATCAAGGTACGCCAGAGTAACACATTTGCAGAAGCAGCTCTTGGGTTGCTCCTTATATGAATTCGTTAAACTTAGAATCTGTGTGAATTTATTCAAAATTATACATCAGGATCCAAGCTATCTGCTTGACAAACTTCAGCCGTTTAGAAGCGCTCGAGTAAAGCAATACGTTGTACCGCAACATAACTCTTCTTATTACGGTGGTACCTTTTTCGTTCGTGCAATTGTTCTATGGAATCAGCTTCCTGCTAATATACAATCTCATCTATCAACGGCAAGATTCTACCGTGAGTGTTTGAACTGGTTGAGTGAAGGAAATTAAATGGAGTGGAGCAAGCAAAGGGTTGAGTATTAAATAAGTACACAATTATTGTTATTAGTAATTTGCTTTCCTTTTTTTTTGTTTAATTATTTGAATTGCGTTAATGTGGTGAACAACGATAATACCGATTGTAGTAAATTATAAGAGAATACTCTTACTCTACAAGTATATAAATAAATAAATGAATAAATAAAAATAAATATAATAGGATTAACAATGTTTTTAATATGGATTGACCGATAGGTCATGTGTCAACATTATTTAAGTGTTAAAAATTTGTTTCATTAAAAGCCATTTTGCGATGTTCGAATATAGCTAAGAATGAAATACCATAGGAGGTAATGCAAAAAAAACTTTACGAAAATTGTTTATAACGATAGCCGTAAACTGAGACAAAGGTGTATCCATAAATATCCCCTTTATGGTGCTTATAGACTAACATTATATATATATTTTTTCGAATTGTTTCGTCTGTAAAAATACCTTTTTTATCATTTCGTGGTTCAAAACAACGAACGTCCTATAAACCTTATCGAAGCAAATGTAAAGCTAGTTGAATATTGTATCCAGCTCAACTACGTTGTGAGTTACAATTTATGGGTCCGTTGATTATAAAGCTGAGTCAAGAGATTTGTACCTAATGTTGCCTCCAATCAAAATTGAAATTTTCCGTCAATAACAAAATCATATAGAAATTTTGGAATCGGACTCATTTTCATTCCTTTCTATTTCACACTCAAGCTCTACCAACCGCCAATGTGTCATCTCTTTCAACTCGGGACCAACTGCGAATGAGACCTCACTATCGTCATCGCTACTAACCGGTCACTTCGCCGTTGATGTTGGTCGCCGCAATATTGTATCGCGTCCACAACGCAACTATCGGTCAACGCGTCAAGCATAGGCTGAACTTTTTACACCGAGCCCGCAACATACCGTGTGGTCGGTTGTCTCTCATTCCACCACCGGGGCATTTGAATTTGTGCACACACTAGCTTACACGATGTGCCTCGAGCAGTGTGAGTTACCCAGTGCCTCCGATCCGGACCGTTAGTCATCGAGCGTGGTGTTGGAGTCGGGGCACCGATATGACGAAAGCAGGTGGGCGCGGCGTTTCTGTATTAGTCCCGAGCTCCACCGTCCGTCGATATGGAAGTGCAGATTGGGGGGTGTTACTGTAGACGTTACAAAAATTAACGTTTTTCTTTCTTTTTGCTGCGGGTTGCGGGCTTAGGGTGAGGAAAAGCGACCGTGTGGTGAGAGCTGCAGTATTATTACTGTTTGTATATCCACCGCAAATAGGTGTGTAGTTCTACCTGAGTTGGGCTGATTTTATTGTGCGACCAAACGGCGACCTGTACGCGAGTGACTAGCCAGGGCGGGTTTGTTTGCTGTGTCCTTATCGATTTCGGCCAGGTATCCTTGTTGTGAAAGTAAAGCAGGTCCTCGAGTGCGTCTGGTAATGAAATTTGAATCTAATTAGTCTACTTCTTCCGGTCAGCGTGTTCGGGTAGGATTCGGACAATAATTGAAGCTTTGTGCGACGTTTGGAGGAAATTCGAGGTGCAGCACTCAAATTTGGCTGAGTTACGTGTTGCACTTATACCGGAGTTGTGTTGCGCCGCTATTTCTAGAGTGCTGTTGTTGCGGCGACTTGAAACGGTGAGCGCGAGCACTGGAGTAACCTGCTCTGTGCTGATTCATTCCGTTGCGCGGCATACTCACGGTTTGTTGTGGTGTGAATGGGCTGCATTAGTATGCGACGGCGAGCTTCCAGAAAGGGTCTCGCGTGAGCTGTGCGCTTAGCTTGGTACGGCTAGTTGACTTAAGTACGCGGTCCGCGCTAGTACACGTTCGAGAGAGCGCGAGAAGAAAAAGTGGCGACCTACTGAACAGAAAAGAAGATATCTGCAACTAAGAAAACGGCGACGCGGTTCTGTTCCATGAAGTTTTAAAGTAAAACACTTGAAGCCGAATCAACAAGTGCGTCCGGAGATTTACACCCTCGTGCAGGAGAACACCGTTTCGCATTTAATCACTGCATTTACTCTGAAAACAAGATATTAAGGGAAACAACAACGTGCTGTGTCTGAAGCATTTGGCACCGTAATCAGATCCGCGTTGAAATTTCGGTCCACTGGACCGCCTCAAGGCAAATATTTACTCAACAGAAGAAAGTGGCTGGCGAAAAAAAAAGGTCGTGAAAGTGAGTGAGTGAAAATTCGTGAATCGGGCAGTGAAGTGTGTCGGCAGGAGCACAAGCGAAAGGAAGATTTTAAACCGTTTTTTTCTTCGTTTCTGTTACACGTCTCCCAGAAGACGGCATCGAAGACGGCGACGACGACGACGACGCATCACGACGAGAAAAGTGCGAGGAGCAAGCGAGCGAACGAGTGATCCAAGCGCGTTTTTTCCACAGTGTACCCAGTTCTCTTCTTCGAAACTTAACCCGAAATAAGAAAGGCGAAACAAAAAAAAATCGAACAAAATGGTAGACAAGCAGCAATTTTTCCTGCCATGTTTTGTGGTGTGCGTTATTTTCTCAGGTAATTATCATTAATTTCTTCGTGATTTAAATATTTATGGTGTTTTTTTTTTTCAACAAGCGGGCAATATCGGCCGTCATGAAGGATGGACAACGGCCGGAAGATTTGCATTTAAAAAGCGAGAGTCGGATGCTGTTGTGGGAGTCATATTTCCGTTTGGGGTGTTTTATGATCGATTCAAAATTTTGGCAAAATGGGTGCCTATTTTTACGATTTTAACGATTTTAACGACATCTTGAATGTTGGGGGGTGAAAGCATATCTCCGGGTGGTTCAATAATAAAAAAAGTGTTTCTATCGTGGTCGTTGTGGGAATTTTGTTTGCGGTTCCGCCAGGCACGTTGCTTGATAAGATAATTTTGGCGGGTTGTTTGATTCTATTTTGTTTGGTGAATTTAAGCGTTCTGCAAAGAGCTGCACAGTAATTGTTGTTTCGTGTGGTACCTGTAATGAAACAGAGAGTAAAAAAAAATACGATTAGACTGAATTACCGTGTGACTCAAAGGCACGAATGTGTAGGGCAATTATTGAAGCTTGTTGATATGGGTTTACTCCACAGACTGCTGTAGTATTAAAGATAGCAATTGAAACGAGTTGACATAAGCCTCATAATTTAACGGCCTTTTTGGGCGACCTAGGGTTAAAGTTCCTCAGACTCGTTATTTTATTCAAAACCCCATTGAACGTAAACCTAAAATCATAAACCGAGCTCCAAGTCTTACACTTATTGGAATCAATCATCGTTGTTGACCTTTCCTAAATTTTGACTTTTTTTTTAAATTCATATGTATTTTACTTAGTTACCCGAGCAGCTGGCAACAACATATGAATACCTTATTTTGATCTTGGTAACTGGCCTTGGTATTAAGGAGCTCAATTAAGAAGTAAAATACCTATATAAAATATCTTTGCAAGCAAAATACATATCGAATTGTTGTTCTGATGTTCTGATACTAGATCCGTGGTTAATTTCACTAGGCCATGCTGACTCGTGAGAGGATGTTTGATTTATGAGCATGAAATTAAAGCTCTCGACAGCGCTCTAACTTTTATTTTGGGATAGATAAATTATTCCCGCCCATCCCAGCAGCAACACCAGTTTGCATGAGTAGGATAAAAGAGAAACAGCGATTCGCTGGTCTTCACGAAATTCATTTCATGTATTTTACAAAAAAGTGTAATGATGGCATTTCACCAGATAAATAGAATTATGAATGTTTCGTACAATTTACGCGTGAAACGCGTGAAAGCTACTTTTCAAAAATAAATGTTCTGTGTATCAAATACCTGTCGATGTCACAAATGCCGTGTTGGTATGTAAAACTTAAGTTTTGTTTCACGCTCTAATGAGTCAATTTTTTGAGAGACGATGTTCTTCATAAATAACTAGCTGACCCAACGGACTTCGTTCCGTCTTATGTTAATTTATCGCTTGCAATATCTTTAAAATCGATTCACACATTAAATCGGTATTCGATCGCTTACATTGCTTTTTTTTACATTGCATGAATGTCCGTCATTGTTTTAGTCAATCTGGAAGTGACAGTCAATTGTCATACTGGAAAACATGGATATTTTCAATTTTGGCTTCTAAAAGTATAACATTCGGCAGTTATTTCAAATTGTTGATAATCTGTGATCAATTGGCCATTTTCATTGGTGTATTATGTTAGAATGCTGAAGTCGTTTTGTTTTCGGAAGTTCCAACTAACGCACCGACATGAGTTGATTACGGTGCAGTAAGATATCATAAAGACAATTTCCAAAACAACAACGTTTTGTGCATTGTAAATGTGACAATTTAGCACTGGCATCTGCATTGCGTCGAGTTATTAGTTCGAGGCACTGAAAAAGTCTGCTTATTGTAGACTAAATAACTAAGAATAATTTTTCTTCTAATTTCTAGTTATCTGAATTGAATTTAACTGATTGTTGGAGATTGGGGATTTCTTGAAGTTTGCTTAGTTTGAAAGTGAAGAAATTTGAACTAATTGTGTTGAAAATCATTTATTTGTGATTTTTCTGCATTTTTGACAAACAATATTTGATTTATACAAACAAAATTTGATGTTTTTGTATGGAAAAATGCTTCTTTTTTTTTTTCAAATTTTCCGAATTTGCCTTGAAAATTTCCCAACTTTTGAGTTTTTTTAAATCTTTCTTGGACAAAAAAGAACAAATCATCCGAAAACACCGTCAAGATTGGTTCAGCCGTTCTCGAGTTTGAGTGTTACTAAAAAAACAAACATTTATGTTTATATATTTATAGATATTGCCAATTCACGACGTTCTTTCAATATCTAAATGTCGATAAGCATAAAGAAAAGCGTCAAACAATATCTCGAAGTTTGTCTTACACATATCTAGGGGTCTGATTCAATTCTTAATGTATCTGGAGAACGCACATTAAGGATCTGGTATCACCGGAACATGGTGGGGAGCCTACCCGATCACAAAACGATTTTGTCGGTTCTCGATGACGGTAGTTTCTGTTTTCAATCCGCTCCAAAAATTCATAGTCTGAAGCTGCAACGTATCCAGTATCGTTGTCTTCGTATCGCGTTAGGCTACATGGACTCAACTCGTTGTATGCGTTTGGAGGAATTGGTAGGAGTTTTAGTTTTTTTTAATTCCTTGATTATCTCCCGTAGTTGTTACTCAAATACCTTTTGGGTATTTCCGTAACTTGTCCGGGTGTGAGATTAGAACTCGTGACTTTGGCGTGAGTATGGATGTTAACCGGGGTCGCCCCGATTAGCAGGAGTTCTCCCTCTATCAGATCGTTTTGTGGAGCTATCGTTGCGGTTTCTTATCTGCTGTAAGGAGCTAAATCCATTGGTAATTGCAATTTTTGAAAAGCTAATTGAACGAAATCCTCAAACTAAATTTTTTACACTGTACTATTAGTACACTACTCTGACGGTGAACCTTTCTTTGAACGTTCACAATCGTGATTAAATTATCAGTACGATTCTCATACGATCGGAACTATGAACCACAAAGCAAGTGTTCAATACTCATTCCATACGAAATCGTATGAAATGATTATAATTGCATTGGTCGAGAAAAACATACCTCTTATGTACTTACAATTGACATCACTTATTCAGCGTGTATAGTCTTGTGGGATTGTGACTCGTCTCTGGATCCCACGGTTCATGTTTTGAATCTCGATTGCAACTTTTTTTGGAAGGAAGATACGATCGTCCTATGCCCAAGTAGCACACTATGGTCATCATTAGTTGTAGTAACTTGATTATGACCTGGCAAGTCATATTTATGGTATCTCAACCGAATGGCAACAAGTGTGCTACTTGGGTGAACTTTTTTCCATTAGAGAATCGTATGAAGTTTGCAATAATATCTTCTGGCAAATTTCCATACGATATTCCTATGAATTCCTCTCGATTTGTTCGCTCAGTTTAGTTTTACTGTAGTTTTTGTTCTGACCAGGAAGCAAGAAGCTAGTGGAATACCAGATCCTCTTCGTTCGGAGTACATTTCATCAATTTTTGCTTTCATTTGATCAACTTTTCATTCAGGTCACTTCAGGCTGTTCGTTCAATGAGGCCAATTCTTACACCATCCTTGATTTGGGTCCCTTCTCATTGCTCCATTACGGGTAATGAGAAAGCAGACTCACTTGCCAAGGTGGGTGCTATGGAACGCGATATTTATGATCGACAAATCGCTTTCAATGATTTTTTTCAATTTTCCGTCAACACGCCTTGATCACCTGGCAACAAACAGGGATTTGGGCAGATGGTTATATTCTATTCTCCCACAGGTATCGAAAAAAATGTGGTTCAGAGGGTTGGATGTTAGCCGAGATTTTATGAAAGTAATGTGTCGTCCAATGTCCAATCACTACTCGCTAGGCTCTCATTTCTATCGAATTGGTCGCTCAGACACCAAACTATTGATTGGCTTATTACCAGTACTCATAAGGTGGTCAAATCAGGACCCATACGTTGGACAGGACAAGTCTTTAGAATGCCGGACCACTATCCTACGAGAATGGTGTTCGATGGGAAACCGGTTGGCACAAAACGACGAGGAGCGCAACGAGCAAGATGGTTGGACCAATTGGATCAAGTTCTAAGGAGTAGAATCAAAAACTATTAACTAACTATTTGATCGCAGTTGGTGAAATTTAACTCCAACTATTTGATAAATTTCAGCTGGATTTCTAGTTTTTAAAATATAAAAAGAAGCAAAGGTAGTGATTTGAATGACTACCAGCGTTTGTCGTAATTATATTTATTCAAAAATCTATGTTTGACAAAGTTGTAACTTTGGACGTCTGTCAAGCTGAATACCTTGAAAGCAGTTTGATTGTGCGAATTTTAGAACGCTGGAAACACTGATATAAGGTTTCCCATAGTAATTCCAAACTGGTTGAAAGTTAGTTGAAAGCTAGCCAAACCGTGTCAATCAAGCTAAGGACGGAATGGCCTCTGCTGTAAATAGAAGTTGTCAATTCAGTCACTGACTACACGTCGTCAGCCTCGCAGCCCGCGAAGGGTCCGCAAGTCGCCTTCTACTTGATCGGTGTACCTTGCTCGTTGCGCGCTCTTCTTCTCGTGCCGGTCGGATCCTTATCGCGAATCATTTTAACCGGGCAGTCGTCCGTAATTCCTACGACATTTCCAGCCCATCGTAGTCGACCAATTTTTGGGATGTGAACAATGGGAGCAACTGATGCAATTTTTGGTACGTCGGCCTTCTCCAAGTCCCGTCTTCCATCAGCACTTTACCCTTAATCGTTGGCAGCACCTTCCTTTCAAAAACATCAAGCGTTGATCCGCCACGAGCAATATATGCTAATTAATTTCCTGTAGATGGTCAACTTTGTAGTTCGAATTTTTATTATCGATCTTAGCGTCCTTTGGAGTCCAAAGTAGGCCAGCCATAGTGTGTTTTGTATCTCTTTGTTGGTGTCGTTATCAGTGGGCACCAATGAGCTCAGAACAGTGCAGAAAAAACTCAATCTCAATTGAAAAAGAATCGATGAAATTGAGAAAGACCACCTTTCATTATCATCACACCATAGAAAGTTCATTTGAACTTGGTAAACATATTCGATTGAACCACGAAGACTTCATTTTCAATTGAGAAGCATACTTACACTCAATTGAACTAACTCGCCTACTTCAAGCAGTTGAAAACAACGCCTTCAAATTCATTACGTCGACTTGCGGCCGTGTTCTGTGGTTTAAATTCATTCGCTGTCAAATAAACAAGAATGAACATCACTCTTCACACATTAATGCTTAACATCAGGTCTGACGACGTAAAACTGTCTTCTTTTTCACTCCTAAGTTACAGTACTGAAGAGAAGAGATACGCGCAGCAGTGGGGATGTCTTAGTCTTACTAAAATCGATATAATTTCTTTCAACTAGAAATTATTCTTCGACAAATTCAATGAGCTTATCCCTATGTTTTGCACCAAAATTCCGAGGAAGGTCAAATGATTATTTGAATTGTTAAGCATACATTTAATAATAGTGGGACTTATGAACTGCCGAGAACACTGAAAAGTTTCTCGGCTTCCGTGGGCATTGAAAATTGTTATGCTTGCTGCAATATGCAGATTCATGTATTGGTATTGTCATCGAACGCTTTCATTAACTAACTGCGGAATTTCAAATAGAGTACCAATCAGAGGCTTTGAAAATAATCTTTTTGCAAAAATCATTACGTTTGGAAGTAATCTAATTGAAAAAAGCATTAAGTTTGGAAACAGTGGGTTGACAATTTCTAAACCCTCAATTTTACTCTTAGAAGTAACTGTGGAATTGCGGTGAGTGGACCATCTTTTATGTAATTTAGTGGATTCTTGTAATATGGACGAACCGTTAGTTTTAGGGTATAAAAGGCTAAAAATTTAGAACGTAGAAACGTGTCAAAGGTGATTCGTTAAGGATTTAACAGTTACACGGATCATTCATTGTTAATATAGGTTTAGTGTCAGAGCTATATATTTAAAAGGAGAATGTATTTTATGTAAGCGTTCCTTATTAATTAAGTTTCGTTTTCATTTCAAATGCCACGGCTTCGCAGATTTTCAAAGCTCCTTGTGCGATATGCCCAGTTGAATTAGCTCGATTTAACCGCGGCTTCCAGCGTGTCCAGCAACTGGCTCAGGCCTTTCCACTGAAAACATGACAGCGGAAGATTATGATCGGACACGAGTTTTATTACTGAATCTATTAACAACTGTTTGTCAGTAGGTACGGCCTTTTTTGTAATGTTTCGTAGCTTCTTCACCATACTTCCTTTGAATATATGTGCAAGCGGTATTTCCGTACGCTCGATCTCCTTTCTTTCGAACGAATTGGATTGCGATTTCGGTAAAACTTTTTGTAGTTTCTCTTCAATCGAATGACTGTTCTGTTCAGTTGACAAAAGCTAAACTCAACGATCACTATGACCAGCGATTTGAATGAATGTAATTTCCTTGGCTACGAAGGTGACTCAGTTGGCTTCGTACCACTCCAAGACAACAGAAGATCGTAGGACTCTCGTATTGCTTCAACCGAGCACGCAGACGCTTCTGTTAACACTCCTTGATGTAGATCTTCCCGTTTACAGTCTCGGTAGTCACGAACGGTGCACTCCGTTTGCCTCAGTTGCTTCGGTTGTCGAGGCATTCAACGTTACAACAATGAAGCAAATGTCCGTCGCACACACTTACATGGCTTCGTTTAGAACACTTGACAGCGGAATAGCTACGATGGCAAATGGCGTAGCGGCATTCTGTGTCATTGTCTTACCCATATTGAGAAGTTGTTGACGGTTGAACAAAAACCCAACGGTTGCTATGATTGTCGAGGCACTAAGCACACAGCGATAACCGCTTGCACACACTTGCATGGCTTTGTTTATACCATAAAAAGCTTTGTGGATCACGATGGGCAAAATTGCCTTTTCAGAATCATGCGGATTTCTCAAGATAAGATTGCAAAAAGTGCAATTGCACTTTTTGCTACAATTTCAACTTTTGGGTGTTGTGCTGGGCGGTGGAGAACAGTAGCCATGGAAGCTGCTGGAAGTCCACCTTGACGTAAGTGTCATCATCCATGATAAAACCCAAAAGTTGAAATTGTAGCAAAAAATGCCATTGCAGTTTTTGCAATCATATCTTGAGAAATCCGCATGATTCTGAAAAGGCAATTTTGCCCATCATGCTCCACAAAGCTTTTTATAGTATAAACAAAGCCAAGCAAGTGTGTGCAAGCGGTTATCGCTGTGTGCCTAGTGCCTCGACAGTCGCAGCAACCGTTGGGTTTTTGTTCAACCGTCAACAACTTCTCAATATGGGTGAGACAATGGCACAGAACGCCGCTTCGCCATTTGCCACTGTTGCTTTTCCGCTGTCAAGTGTTCTATTTTTATTTGCACTCGTCATCACCCTCCTATCGCCCTCTCATTGAGTCACCATGCGTTTTATGAAACAAACGAAGCCATGTAAGTGTGTGCGACCAACATTTGTTTCATTGTTGTAACGTTGAGTGCCTCGACAACCGAAGCAACTGTAGGGCTTTTTTCCGTTCACCTCAACTTGTTGTGGTGACTGGAAGGTAACAATGAAGAGCCGTCATGTTAACGGTCGCGGTTCGACTCTCAGTAGCAGCTCGTAATCTTTTTTTTTGTGAGCCATTGAATTTACTACTACTAATCAACTGTACAACCTCACGCACACTTTGAATTTTTTTAATCGAATTGATGTGTTGCTTTTTCGCCCACGACCAATGTTGCATTTTTTCTCCAAGTTGCGATCCATAACGAGAAATGAAACCAAATCATGCGAAATTGCATTACAATCTTGCTTTTTTATTTTGGGTGTAGATAAGCGAAAACTCTACGAAACTTAGAAAAAAGTAAATGGAAAATAATGTGCCGAAATTAGATTCAAATTCCAAGCCTTTCTGAAAACTCTTTTAAAAAATCTTAAAAATACTCAAAAGCCAATACCAGCTCTAAAGGAAGGTGATACAATTTTGCTCACAAATGCGGAAAAATCTCAAAAACTTGTTAAGCAGTTTGAGGGTTCTCATAATTTCAGTTTGGGTTTTATCAGTCCTATTGAGGATCAGGTTTCCAGGGAGTATCTGAATATTTTCTCCCAAGAAAATATTTTTGATGATTTTTGGGGAATTGATTTGGATTAAGTAAAAACTATAACTTAAAAATTTTAAATAAGAAAGCACCAGGTGATGGTGGAATTTTCTATATCCTCATCAAAAAACTCCCTGAAAGTATCTTTTCTTTTTTGTTTGAATTATTTAACAGATGTTTTCATCTGGCATATTTTCCAGATGAATGGAATAATATAAAAGTAGTACCTATTTTGAAGCCATACAAAAATCCGGCTGAAGCTTCTAGCTACTGACCAATCATTTTGCTCTCTTCAATAAGTAAACTTTTTGAAAAAATAATTTTGAATAAAGCAACGTTTCACATCAGTATAAACTCAATTTTTGCTGATGAACAGTTTGGATTTCGTTACAAATTTACTTCGTCCAAACAAAGCTGAAGGCTGATCCAAGAGCAACTCTCTAGACATAGAAAAAGCATTCGACAGTGTTTGGCATGAAGGCTTGATTGCAAAACTGAAAAAATTCTGCTTTATATCATGAAATTAGTTCAAAACTACTTAACTGATAGAGCTATGCAAGTAAATTGTCAGAATTCTAAATCTGGTGTTCCTCAGGGTTGCATTCTTGGGCCAATACTTCATAACATTTTCACTTCAGATTTCCCTGATTTACCTCAGGGCAGTCACAAATCTTAGTTTGCTGATGACACAGGCATTTACGCTAAAGGAAAAAGTCTTCCTGTTATATCCAGGAGGCTCCAAAAACAATTGGACAGTTTTACAGATAATTTTCTAAAGGGGAAGATTGATGATGATGATGATGAGATACTACCATCTATTGTAGCAAGGTAACTTTCCATAGCAGTGGAATAATCTGAAAAACGATTTGATCAGGATTCTACTGTTGTTTGTGATCTTCAAGCTCCTGTATGAAGGGCCAAAAACGTTTGGGCGGGCCCGTAAGCAGAGACACTTACGCGAAACCCGCGAATAAAGGAAGAGAATCTCCTTCCAAAAGCAAGTTCACACATACAGCATTAGAGTCGAGCCCTCGATTGACTAGAATAAACTCCAATAGATGGGGTCGAAGAGCCCGCCCTCGTTCCACGAAATGTTATCAATAGGGAGGAGGCAGTCCCATGCTCCCTATCCAAATCGTTTCACTTGGGTGCCCTGATGGTCCCTCTCTTTTCCCGTTATATATTATGTCGATATGATGATATTCAGTATATTTTGTAATGGTGTAATGTTGATTGCTTACCTTGTGTTAGAAAATTTGTCTGAAAGTAAAATTGGTTAGGGTTTATACCGTTCTTTATTGCTCTATGTTGTCTCGATGTTACTGCATTTGAAGAGTTGACTTTAGGATGACGATATGATATTGCTCGTGTTCATAGAATAGGGAAGAGAATAGAAAGGAAAAGGGATTAGTGATTGGTAACACGCTATGCGCATGTGAGATTTTCATGGTGATATTCTCACAACGGCCGTTCAGAATGGTTCGACGGATACATATGAGAGATCATTCCCGTTGAGTTTTCGCTCGTTTACTCAATTCCATCATAATTGGTTATAGAATACAAGAAACGTTTTACAACGTGCTTCATTTGGGAATAACAGGGCAATGATCCTCCATCGCATCTTCAAGTGATCATTACAAGCTGTCCATTTGGTTCAGGCACTTTTGAACGTTGATGGGGCAGCCGATTCACACATGAAATTTTTCTAAAGGGGAAGATTTCTCCAAAACTCAACTTATAATATTTCCAAACAAGCCAAGAGCTGCATTTTTGAAACCAAGTAACAGTCATATGGTCACTCTGAACGGATTTCCAATTTCTTGGTCAAATCAAGTAAAATATCTTGGGCTGATACTTGATCAAAAATTAACCTTTAAACATCACATTGAGATTTTTCAAGCCAAATGTAATAAATGTATAAAATGTTTATATCTTCTTATAAACAGAAAATCCAAACTGTGTTTGAAGAACAAATTTGTTATCTTCAAACATATTTTTACATTAGTCATGCTTTATGCTTCCCCAAATTGTCTAGCTGTTGTGCAACTAGGGAAAAAGCTCTTCAAAGGATTCAGAACAAAGTTCTGAAAACGATTTTGAATTGCTGCTGAATTACATAGAACTTCGAACGTTGAAACATTTTTTTTGCTGCTATTATTTTGTTGTCCAAAATTTAACGTGGAAAGGCTTTAGGATTAGTTTCAGTAAAATGTTCAACATTTGCGATTGACCTTTGACATCACAGTTTGTACAGTCGTTTCCTTTATGTTTTCCCGTTTTTTACACTTTCTCGTCTCTTCGTTTTCGTCCTCTGCCTATACTTTGATCTTCCGATGTTCATACTTCATCATGACCCAACAGGCTTTGATCCCAACAGTTCTGGACAATTAGGTGGGTTCTCTTATGCACGATTTTGCAGTAGCGGCATGAAGCCAAACCAACACAACGATTTTTGATCGTGCTTACTTTAAAACGGGGAAGTCTGTTTCTGTAAGCACCCAGTTTTGTGAATCTAACCGTTTATGGTGCCTTTGGACACGAATGGTTCACTCCGGTTGCCACAAGTGTATATAGCCTGCCAAATATGAATTTCGAAGCGAGTTTCAACATCTTCTTCCATCCACGGTCATCCACAGCTAATTTGTAACTACCCGTGAACTATTCCTGTCCTGGCAACTGTTTAAAATCCGCTAGGTTTCAGCATCAGTGACGCATCGCCGGTATGTGCAACTTTATGTCCTTCAATATCGAGCGGAATCTCACTGAAAAGTGTAGAAATTAGCGAATGTGAACAATATACTCTGAAGGGAAATGCGCAAATTTTGGTTTATTTTGGTCAAATATGTGAAAAGTTACGCTAGTTTGAAAGTGTCGCCATAATTATCTACTCACCCTTTGATTGAGTATGAAGTAACTACCTCCGACAGCGCTTTTATTTTTATTTCGAGATTTATCAATAATTCCCGCCCAACCCAACAGCAACACCAACATGTACGTGTAGGGTAGAAGAAGAGCAGCGATTGGCTGGTCTTCATGAAATCCATTTCGGGCATTGTCCAAATACGCGTTATGATAGGATAGTGGCGAGCGAAATTGGATATTCAACAAAATATGTACGGTGTAGAAGCGAGAGAAAAGAAAACAAAATCCTCAACAACGCATGTTTATTAACTCATCGATAATCCCGAAGATTTATAATTTTTCAATCAAATCCAAGCTCCTCCTAATAATAAGCAACTAAAGGCTTACCAACAATTCATCGAAAATACCTGTAAACGATTTAATTTTCCTTTTCCTTTGTCACCTGCCACGAGACTCCTCCGCCTCAAAGGGATTCAACCCTAAGCAAAGGTCATAACCGTAATCGATTGCATCTCAATCGGTGTCGTAAATTCTCTCCTTCCACCTGCAATCTCGCTCAATACCAGAACCCAAATGTAGACAAAACTAACCCCGTGACCCAGGTCGATTGTTGTAAGCAAGCCTGTATCTCTCGCCTAATGACGTCGTCGTTGTCCTCATCCCAAGATCTCCTACCTGATATGCCGTGCCACTCTTCGTCGGCGCTTTCTTTGTTAATTACCTACCCCGAACCAAACCCAAAATCACCCGCACAGCAAGGCAAAAGGACATTACGGTGGGAACGGTTGGCCAGTGGCGTCTGAGTGCGGCAAAAGCCGGGGCGTGTTTCCGACTTTTCGACTTGCTTTTAATTTTGTTTTATGTTTTCGATTGCTGTCAGACAGACGCGGAGTCTAATTGGAATTACAAATGAGATCTCTCTCCGAGGCACTAGTTCTGTTTGACCACGCGGGTTAAAGAACTCAAAGTTTTCTACATTTTGAGAAATGACCACCGGACGCTCCCCTGGGGATTGAAAAGAATGGTTTTTTTCTCCGTGTCTTCCGGGAGGAACAAAGTCCAAACTCCGTTTCGATTTAAATTTTAACCGTCATTTTTTTCACTTTCCCGCATTCGCCTCTCGGCGTAGGCCGAAAGCAGCTTCCCAACCCTGCCTGGTCTTGAGGGAATTCTGTTGCCTCGACGGTCGACGCGTGTTAGATTTTGTACTTTCGCTTGAGTTGTATTTACACGATCGGAGAGACGTCTGAGGCGGCCAAAATGAACGAAAATAAAAGAAGAAGAAAGTCCAAAACGGGAACGGAGAGCAGAAGGCAACAAGAGGTGACTTCAACGCAGCGCACCAAAACGAACTTTGTTGCTTGGTTTGGGCTTTTCTCGATTTGATGATGTTGCTCTTTTCGGCTGTCTCGGGCTGAGTCCCTTGATGGAGTGAGGCGGGGGCTGGCCGTCGGCGTCGGTCCCAGGAGAGTTTGATTTTTAAATCGCCGACTCGGCTGGTTTTGACGTTGAGAAGCATCATCCACATGCCGAGTCAATGACACCGGGTACGTGAATTAAGGAGCATGAACTCCAATTCCGGCTTGAAGTTTTCTCGTTTTAGGCTTCGAATAAACCTCAACAATTCGAGATAAATATCAAAAGTATAAAAGAGATTTGAGAGTTTTTCTGCAACATGGAATAAACCCATAATCGATAAATACAATCTCGTCCAACGAAACCCCATCTTCTCATCCTCCGCCATAATTTACAGATTTGATTGTAAACAAATAATAACGCCTGCATGAAAGTTTTTCTGCCCTCCTCGGGCATCTCAATGCGATGACCAAAAAAAGCGCTTCGACAAGCATTTTTGCCACCGCACATGGTCACATTGTTGTGACTGACTAACTGTGACCGAGTCAACAAAAATGTGAAGGTCTCCGCCCCAGGGGGGATACATGGCGGCCAAGCGGGTGAAGTAATATTTAACATGATGCCTGTCATTCGGTGGACTTCGTGTCAGTCTTCCATGTTGATTTTTTTTTGAGGGCGACTAAATTTATCTCCCCGGACAATGGGCTTCTCCGAGTGAAAGTGAGAGAGCTTCAAAATGCAATCAAGTTGCCAACATTTTCACAACTCAAGCGTCGATCAACTGATCATCCTCCCCAAAATAGCTAGGAATCGTTTTTTTTTCACAGAATGTGCACCAATCAGCAGAAAGTCGCGGAGGAGTGTAATTGCACGATTTAAAGCCACTGTCGTTTATTTTGAAACTCGATACTTAGTTGGAACGCTCGTCGCTCCAGCTAATCTCGTTACCTTTCTCACTTCATCACTCTGCCTCCCTCCCTCCCGGCACGAAGCGCTTCGATCCGAACAATTACCCTAAGCTGTGATTCTCCTCTTTCACGATTACAAAGTTTCTATCGGATACCAAAGTAACTCTTGCTAGCGCGCTTGGTTTCGATCGGCTACACCAGTCCTCCCCCCGCCCGATGCACTGGGGCACTGTTGCCTGTTGCTGGTCAAGTGTAAGACAAAACTTTAAATGTTTTTGTAATTGAATCCCATTCATCCATCTTCTCCTGCTCACTGCGCGCACGGCTCGCCATCTTCTACATTTGTACACGTTACACCGAGCGCTTGGAGGGTTGAACGAAAGACGACGCTCTGAGCCAATTTGTTGCTTCCTTGCTTGCGCTTGACCGAGTTATAAAATCAAGCAGGGCGATATAAGTGAATGTCATCGGAAACCGAACCGGGGCGGTCTGATTACGGCGCGAAGTGATCCCCCGGCAATTCCGGACGTGGGTGATTTGGTGGGGAATATGAAGGAATTTGGAAGTGGATTGGGCGGCGGAATTGTTGACTTTTTTTGTGAGGTTGGTTTTAGAAGATGTCAGCTATTTTTATTGGTAGCAACAAGACAGGACAGGAATGATTGGGTTTATAGTAAGCTTGATTTAAACATGGGGAATTACTGGACAACATGTCTTTATACGTTTGTAAAACGTAAAGACCAATGTCCTATGAAAAATTATTAGTTTTACAGTATTTAAATACTTTTATGATGTATTGTATATCTCTTATTTACTGTTTCTTTATTTATCGTAGACCAACGTTTCTTAATCCAGAATAGCGATCAGTGCTGTAAGTAGTCATTTTATCCCTTTAGATAAATTGACCGATAACGTGTTTCAGAAGCTCAATTTATTATGATTTAATTGTAGCTCTTGACTGATGCTACAACTTTGTCAAACAGTGCATTTCCCCTTACATAAAGTGATAATATATTTTTTTTTAGGTTTTTTTTCGTTAGGGCGTATCTACAATTGAGAGATTCTCTCCGGGCTTGCTCTCTTTCATTCATTACAGCGCCATTTTAAAACTTACGAGGCATTCTTTAGTACAGATCCAAAGACAACAGTGCTGGCTAGCATACTCTACAAATAGTAGAATGAAAAACGTAAAGGTGATTGGTTTATGAATGAAAGAGAGCGAGCCCGGAGAGAATCTCTCAATTTTAGATTCGCCCTAATGAAAAAAACTCTAGATATTTTCACTGTTATATGCACAGAAAAATCTAGTGGTGATAGAAAGAGGCAAGTGACAAATGGCAAGGAAGGGGACGGGTCTGGGATTGAACTTCCGAATGGTGGAAATCGCGTGATATTTCACTGAAAACTTAGAGTTTTTTGTGTAAAAAGTTCATCACAGTGGAGTTAACCGGTTTTGTTATCGGACATAGCGCGTTATCTATTGCGTCGGTAATTGTGTTTGGTTGCGAACAGCTGCGGCCGTAGCGAGGTATCTATTGTTTTGATTACATATTGTTCCGTGGCGTTCAATGCTCAACACTATATGGAATGAAGATCCGGGATAATGTGAAGTGCGGAACAATGTTCGGTACTGGAAGTAGGCGGTGTATATAGCAAGTTTGACGTGAATTTTCTTTCCGATGTGTTTTCCGATATTACAATCCAATTATTATCGGAGTGATTCAAGTTCGACACTCAACTGGAACTGTATCTACAAGCTATTTCAGTAATGGAACTGGTCCGTGGCGGAACTAGTTTACGACGAGAAGCTTGCCGAACATCGGTGTTTGTTGGATGCCGGGTATCCGGATTGTCCGGAGAGATTTTCCTGAGTCCTGGAGTGATACCGAAAGTTGAGTTTGGTAGACAGGTGCAATTTGGTTGAGCCAAGAAAAGCTACGGTGGAAGAAATTTTGATCAAACATTCGGCGGAGCAGGTGGATATTCTGAAGAAAACGATAAGGTAGTGACGATGTTGATGGGTTGGAGGAGTTAAGTTCGAGATGCGATGCTATTTTCGTTCACCTGCAATACCATATGGGGCAAGCATGGCGGGTTTGGATAGGCATCATCTAGATACCTTGGAAGAAGCAGCACGCCAAACAGTCGGATTTTCAAAAAAATTGAGACCTGGTACACTGAAAATTAATTTTCGTTTATATTACGAAATCGAAGCTAGGACTAACAAATCTATTCGTTGTTTTCTGCAACGGAATTGATTTGTACATGTTAAGAAGCTACCTTCGTATTTAATGCCTCACGCGCAACTGTCACAAGCACTTTGAGAATTTTTTCGTGACATGGGATTCGATCTTCCATTTTCAGGGAGAAATGTTATTGAGTCCGTGGTTGATCTAACTAGGTCATGTTGACTCGTGAGAAGTAGCTTGATTATTGTGCATGAGGTTCTAACTCTCGACAGCACTTTCATTTCTATTTTGGGATAAATTAATGACTCCCGCCATAGGAAAACCAACACTTATGAGAACGATCGAAGAGAAGCAGTGATTGGATGGTTTTCACGGAATTCATTTTGTGCATTGTACAAAAAATGTGTAATGATAGCATTTTGTTAGATGACAAGCAATATGAATATTTTATATAATTTACGAGACATTGGTTCTATGTTATTAGGCTGAGTCAAGGGACACATACCCTACCAGTTACCTAACAAGGCTGCATGAAGAAACTACGAATTTTTTAGTATGCTCCGACCATGAGGGTCTGCGCAGACTTCTATGCAACCGATTTAGCTGCTTTTGTTCAAGATTTTTGAAATGTTTCTATAGTTGTTGCTTGTTGTTTTGAGAGAATGTGTTAAGAGAGTTTTCTCTTCACGAGAGCCCAACACCACTCGATGGGTCGCAACTCCGGACAGCCAGGTTTTTCAGTACAACATGGACTTCATTCGCTTTATACCATTCCAAAACATCTTTGGAGTAGTGGCAAGATGCCAAATCAGGCCAGAATTGCGAGGGAGCGTCAAACCTGCGTAGGAATGGATATTTTTGGGAAACTTGGCCTTTTCTTCGTCCTGAAATGCTCTTCGACGCCAGGAAAACTTAGTCAAATATTCGCGAAACAACTTGCGAGCCCGGGTTTTAGCCGTCACATTCTGTTTATCATTGCCGTCGGATCAGCCTTAGTCAGACGGAAAATTTCCCGGTCCTTCTGAAGCCGACCGTGAGCATTTAGCCCTCCAGCTTATCACGTTGTACTCGGATCTATCATACTCCTACCTGGCGATGGAAGATCTTCCGTAACCGATGCATTCCGGGCAGGTGCTGAGGTCGGTCTTGCAATTCTGGGTGGAGGGGAAACTTCCAGAACACAGGCGCCCCGGCGACCATTGGCCGGTGCTACTTTCCGATCTACTTAATCTAGTCTCCGGTGGTGGACCTAGTCTACTCCAACGGAGATCTTCCCCAACGGTCTAGGTACCAAAGTCGGTCCTATAATTCCAGTTGGACCTGCCTCTTCGTAGCGCTTCGAACGAGAGTATGACACTCGACGCAAATTGTCGGTCGTTTATTCGTTGTTCTCTCCATTTGCGTTGGAGAAACGATATTATCTTCACTACCGCTGTGTTCACCGCGTTCCATCTGCTTTCTTCACTACACATCCTGTCCATAACGGTGTCCACAATGACATCTTCACCGCCGATAGTCTTCATTTCTATGCACTCCGGCGTTTCCTCTACGTCTCTGCACTCCTTGCAAAGGGACGATCTGAATGTCCGAACCTGTGCAATTACTGACAGAAACTGAGTTATTTGAAACTGACTTATGTGAGGCCTAACTACCCATTTTATCCCATTCGGGATAAGGCGGTGGGTCTACCTTCCGCTCCCTGTGATATTCCACTCGTTTTGCCACTTTCTCATCGTGCCGACACTCGCGGTCTTCCGATCATCTCTGGTTCCCCGGTGTGTGTGTGTGTGTGTGTGTGTGTGTGCGTGTGTGTGTGTGTGTGTGTGTGTGTGTGTGTGTGTGTGGGGGGTGGGGGGAGGTGTTTGTGTACAATCTAACACCCACTGGCCAGCAATGGTATTATGGAAGAAATCTATTTTCACACTAAGTAACCATTGAAAGCAGCTTTAATCCGGCAGCTAGAAAGTGATACCTCCATATCAGCAACCCATTTCAGAATGTCTCGAGAATCACGTCCATTCCGAGGTTACTTTTACATACAATGTACCTCGCATGTAATCATTACCGATATCATTTGGACACGGGTACTGCAACACACCTTCATATTTGGAAATGTTAAATTTTCAAGCTAGGCACGCATTAAGTATTGTTTGAAAATAATTTTATTATAATCTGATTGATCTCACCAAATTTCGCCTTTCAAATAAAACTAGCTGGTTAATTTATAAAAAGGAAATTTTTCGACGTTGTTTCGAGATTAATTTCATACATCCATGACAAAATAAGTGCAACAATTACATTGCTAAACCAACCGCCAGGTATGCATTCAGCAGTTATAAGCACACCTAATGTTAATGGTTATTTAGTATTGAAAGACATTTGTTAGCAATTTGACGATGAAACGTATATGAAATTAGATTATAACACCCTTCCCGGATCACAACATTTCACTGAAAGCAAAAAGATATCCGTGATATCCGGGAAGTCCTCGAAGCGTAGAAGGCCTTTTTCACCAAAAATATTGTCAAGAAAGTGATGGTGTGGCAGGCAATATGCGAATGCGGCCAAATATCTAGCTCGCACGTGACATTGCAGACAATGAACACCCAGAAGTACATCAAGGAATACGTCCAGAAGCGTGTATTGCCGATGATCAAACAGCATGATGGCCCAGTCATATTTTATCCTGATTTGGCATTTTGTCATTACGCCAAGGACACACAAGGGTGGTGCAAAAGCCAAAATGTCTGTTTCGTGCCGAAAGACATGAATCCGCCAAATTGCCAGGAGGCAGGGTTTTGACCGAAGCAAAGCTACGGAAAAATTTAAAAAATATTGGAAAACAGTGGTGAAAATGGTGGGAAGTGCAAATGTGCAGAAATGTGGTAATGTTAGAGAAAAAGTGAGATGTCTCGGTAATTATTAAGGATTTTGATTGAAGAAGAGTTAAATTTTATGTGAAACACCAGTACTGATATAATTTGCCCAGTAAAATAATTGAAATCTTAAAAACTTTTTTTTTAAATTACGAAAGTGTGCTTATTTTTTCTGAAATAGTCTATATGTGCTAGTCTTGCACGTTTCGGTTGTTTTGAGTTTGGACCAGCAAATGGACGATAACTACGTTGCACTGGTTTTTTTTTATTATAAACATTATTTTTCTCATCACACTCTGCCAACAATTCAAATCCTATGGAACGACCCTTTTTCAAACTTTAAAACTGCTTATAATGATCAATAAACTCGCCACAAAGAATAAAAACACTATTTTTTAACAATTCTGTAGCAATTAGAGATTGGGGCAAACATGCAAAATGTAAACAAAATGTTTTTTCAATGCAATGCATCATTATTTCCACTAAATAATGAGTTTTGATCTTTTTGTCCTGATTGTGCTTTAATTTTAATTATTGAAAAATGTTTCCGCTAAGGGCGTAATGTTTTATTATCAAAGTAATTTACTTTGGCATTTACGCCATGTTGATTATTGACAATGTGAAGGGCGTAATTTGATTCAAAACATAAACTTGGTGCAAAGTAAAAGGCGATACTGACTCAATAATCAAAACAACGGCGAAGAGAAGAAGGCGAAAGCTATGAAAATGTCAAAAATAGGCGAACAGTATTGGGCGATTCTTTTATTTTTCCAGTACTTGTGAGGCTAATATTGAAAATGGCGTAATCGAACATACTAGCAGAAAAGCGAATAGAAAATATGTGCAAATTTTAATGAAAAACGAATTTGCTTCCATCAGTATAATGCATGAATCAGAAGCTAGTTTTGCTCTCTGCTTATAGTATATGAATTTATTCGTTAATTTGTATATTACGATTTGAAATTCGACTTCAAATGTTAGAATCAATATCCCTCTTTTGTTAATTCTGCATGTTCACGCTAATCGCATCCTGGAATTTATATCCGGGTAGCACAATACTAGCTCTAACATACAAAACTAAGCTGATATTATTCCAGCACCAAGTGCAGTGCAGAAACGGAAAAATACTACCACCTATCACACATTTTGGAAGGTAATCGATTACATTCACAACGTCTACACGTCGGTTTCAATTCCAAAGCACGGCTTGCTGCGATACCCATTCCTTAAATTTACAGTGATGGGCAAAAAATTCACACGGTTCACTGAAAAATAAAAATCAAGTCCCCAAGCATGATCATGCTGTAAAAAAAATTTGGTTTTCGTACCATTGCACGGTGGTACGATCTATAAGGCGAATTTAGCGGTCTATACGGCGAATTAAGCTGTAAAGATACGTTTTCAGCCTAAGTTTGAAGTTTTTTTTAGCAAAATGGTCTTCTGCAAAGTTGTTTCTAATAAAAAAAAATAGCGCAAACAATTGATTTTTGTAGGCTTTTAAAATCAACGGGATGACAGCTTTGATGTGTAAAATACATTGTCTCATAAAATCTTTTAGTGTTGCTGCACGATTGATGTGTATAGGCATCGAATTGAAAACATTTATACCTTTAATAAACAACGAATTTTGTGAAGCTCCGTACAAAATATATGGTGTTCTAACATCATCCGCGTTTCTAGTGTTGTATCTATGAATATCACTTCCTCTTTCAATTCGATTACACAAATATCGAGGCAGCAAACCGTTTATTACTTAAAAAATGAACACCATTGTCAAATACACAACTTTTTGCTTCACCGATAGCCACTGTAGGGCATCTAACAAAAACGAGGAGGAAGTGAACCTGTTACATCTCAAGATCAAACGCATTATATTATTTTGCAAACGCTGTAATCTCGATTTTCGTGTTTGATTTGCTAAAAACAAAATGGAAGGGCAACATTCAATGTGAGGAGAGATGATAAATTTGTACAATTGTATTTTACTTGCAATAGTTAAATCGTTTTTCAATCGGCAGAGAATACCGTACTTCTTGGCTATTTTCTTGATGATATCGTCAATGTGTTAAATTTTAATCCATCATCAATAATCACGCCAAGATATTTAATCTCACGAACGCGATCAATTGTCTCATCATCAATTTAAACAGAGACGTCTTCGATAACTCGATTCCGCAAAATTACCATGAATTTAGTTTTACTTATTTTCAATTTCAACTGTTTGTACTTTAACCATCTATTTAGAGAACGTAAATCTGCATTCAAATGTAAAATGGTCTCCTCAAGGATTTTAGCTGCAATGAACAACACGGTATCATCAGCAAAAAGATTAATATCACAAAATCGCAAGACTCGTCGCATGTCATTAATATATAGAATGAATAAAATGGGCCCTAATACACTCTCTTGTGGTACGCCAAGGCTGTTTTCCACAGGGCTCGAAACAGAAGCCGTCCGTTGAATTCTGTCAGAAAAATAGCTTTCGAACCATCTGTATGCAGAACCTAAAAATCCAAAGCGCTTGATTGATTCTAACAAATAAAAAAATTAGATTTTCGATGTTTCTAAAAACAAGGACAACCCTAGTTTTCATTCACACCAAAAGAAGGGCTTCATTATTAGAAACAACTTTGTAGAAGACAATTCGGTTCCAAACTTCAAACTTAGGCTGAAAACGTATTTTTCCAGCTAAATTCGCATTCTGGGCCACCGTGCATTGTTTCGCCAGACACCATACTCTTCATAATTGCGATCAGACAAAGTTGCCAATCGGTATTTCTTAGTTTTGATTACATGATTTTAGCTCGTTGGCTGCACTCGTAAATTTGATCTCTAACTTGCTAACTGTACGAGATGAACAATCGAAATAAAATAGATTACTCATACCTGTTTGATCACTGAGTTACACAGTAAATTTCCTACAGTGGGCCTAAAATTACAATCCAAACCAGCTCTTCTTTGTGTCGTGTCTCACTGGAATGTCCCATAAGCACCTTTACAATTTTGGAAAATCGCACTCCCAGCAGGGCCAGTCCTATGTCCCATAACGCTATCAACGACGCTCGATCTCTAGTGCTAAGTATGAAACCCCGTCGGTGGCGAAAATGGATTCTACTCCAGCTCAGGTGACACCTCGGTGGAATATTAATGATCACCTGGTTTCGCACTTCTTTTTTTTGATAGCAACCGCAATATTTTTACGAGCTTAGGCTGTGCAAACACCGACGTGAGTCACACACATCGCTCACCCATTTGTTTACAACGCGGAAGATGATGTCACTCTCCCGGGGCGGAGGAGGGAAAGAATGGTAAAAGCGACACCAATTCAACAATTGGACTGGAAAAACTAAAACTCCTCCACAAGCACAAATGACAATGGTCGGTCACGCACCGGCTAATTCAGAACGGTCGTCGATGTGGTGCATTGTTTTCCTTCGCTAGTGCAGTTTTTTTTTTCGTTTTCTGGGTGTGGTCCCTAATGGGCGATGCTTTCGTGTAAATGAGCTCTTCGGTTTTTGCAGTTCCATTAAAGACCCCCACTTTGGTGCCTCATTCAAGCAAGGAGAAAACCTAACGGGATCCATTCGGGAATGACATGGCTGTGGCAGGTTCCGAAGAGTAGCTGTATTGTGTTCATTGGAGTGCAGGTTGACATCGATGTTCGTTCGCGGAAGGCAATGAGCAATGGTTGATCTCACTTGACTGATTGGGCTGCCGCGCGGCGGACGATGATTAATGGAGCAAATAAAAAATAAAGTCGATGCAGTCGGTGTCTAATGCAAACAGTTCGTGAGCAGGGGGTCAATTGGTGTTATCCGTTCGATTATGGTCGATGGTCGGTTCGGAAGAGTGTAACCTGTAATTTTGCACTGCTCTCTGCTCCTGCTTTTCGGTCCTTTCACTTTCAACGATTTATGATCCCTTCACGGGGGCACTTTCTCCAGTTGTTGTTGTTGTTGCTGGCGCCTATGATAAATCGGTGATTTCCTAGTGGTTCGTGTTAATTCGTGCCTAGGATTTCTCCTTCTTTATCTCAAACTCAAAAGATAATTGAAATTGGCTTTTCCCTTTGGCGACCCCATAGAAGATAAAAGGGATAGACAACGCCACAACATTTGACGCCCTGTTCGTTGGTCTACACTTCACAATACAAACTCGTTAAGAGCGAGTCTTAGCAGAAGTAGAAGAGCCTGGGTGATGCAACCGCTTCTATCTACGGAGCGTGAAACAAAGGCGAAAAAGTGCCTTTACCTATTAAGATTAACAAAGTGATTACATGTTATTATAGGCAATTAAAACTCTCCTCCAGATGGGGATAAATATGGGAAGGGAGAAACTCGTTTCGTCTATTGAAAGGATTGCGCTGGGAAGAGGATTGGAGGATCTTCACAATTTCCTCGCTTCGCACTGGTTCGAAACAGTAGGAAGAGTTAGTCAATCGTAAATTGTTTTGATGCCTCCGAGTGATATCATAGTTTCCTTTTGTACTTCCCGTAAATATTTACGCACAGAAACAACATCACACAACTCAATCGAAGAGCAATCATCAAACAACCGGCTCGATGAATTAAAGATGATTCACTAATGGGTCAATCGTTAAAGATGATTCATCAAAGAGACAAAGGGTTTGCCTTGAAACCATGCTATGTGTGAATTAAATCTTTGATACGATAAGTATTGCCGATGATTGAATGCGGTCAACAGTTATGCCAGTTTCAGCTTTGAACTATGCTATTGTTCGCATTGGTGAAATTCTTACCCATAGTTTACCTGCGGTTATTCCGAGGCACTAGAGCGAAACGAACCGTGCAACTGCTAAGACAGTATGCATAGAAGAAACGGAACAAAGGTTTATTTCGGTGCGTGCTAAGTTAATACGGTGTACGTGACCGATAGATTTGCAATAATGTTTACTCTATTCGAACCGTGAGTTGATTCGAGATAATGGTACAAAACAAAACGGAAATAATTGAATGTTCTACTTCACAATTCTCTGGAAACTCTGCTCATTTCTTCGCTATTGGACAAGATGCCTGCCTCACCAGTCTAGAGATCTTGGCTATTCTAGACTAACTTTTGAAAAAGGGCCATTGTGGAAGTACATTTTTCAAAATATCAAAACTCATAATTTGCTTGTTGTAGTGAAAAATGATCTAAAATGTAATGATGTTGTTTTTGAGAAGGAAATAATTTCTCATCACCATGAGGCTCTAGGAGTAGACAGCATTTTTTTGCTAGAACAAAGTTGTGAAGAGAAAGTATTGATAGTTCCGTTAGCTCACGGCAGGCTGTGAAAATTGAATAGAAGTAGTTTGAAATTGAGCGGAGGGCATTTTGAGGTAGTATTCCGAAACAGGAAACACAGACTTTTGCCAAGCATCCCCATGGCGTGATCGAATACACCACCTTGACTGGCAAAAATCTGTGCACTTGATGTGCTCATAATACTACCGATAGCTTTTTTTTTAATAGTTCTAACGAACTGTCTACTTTTACTCCCAAATCCCCTACAGGGGAGAGAAACTATTCCCGCTCCTTTTTGGGTTTATTTTTGACGAGTGGTTGTATGGTAAAGCAGAAGTCGTATGCCAAAGCATACACTTTGTCGTTCATTCTTAGCAAAGTTAAATCTTAATCAAATAAATCTAAAGAACTCTCAACTTACGAAATGAATTCTCCAACAAATTCCAGGATTTCAAACCTGACTTGAAATGAAATAGCGTCAAGAAATTTAGCCTGGTTTCTTGTGTGTTTTTTGCTCTACATAAGAATTGAGAGCAAGCAAAAGACTACAAGTCGCACCCAGACTAATTTTTCTGTCCCAGGTAACAATTTTAATATTATTACAGCAGTATAGCCATCTTTCAAGCTTTGTCGATAATACTACATTCAAAACTGTTTTGTCTACCGACACCTCCTTTATGCTTCTTTAAAGCCAAAATTTGTATAAAGTGACCCACTCTAAACACTAGTTAATAAAACGTTTAGAAGATCATAAAGATTTTGAAAATTTAGTAGTGAAAGATTTTATAACCTCTTGAGAACCTCCATAAAACCTATTGTCTACCATCAAAACCAGCATACGGCCAAATGGCCACGGCTGTCAAACTTCACTGTGCTATCGTGGTTGGTTTTTGATGCTCTGCTTTGTTCGATTCTCTGCTCTTCTGAATCATTCAGCAGTAAAAATATCTATGAATAAAGTTCTAATTAGATGACAAATTAGTATTTTCCATCTAATATTCCAACTACATTTGCTTATCCTGACAGATATGCGTATTTTGTCTACTATGTGTACACTTCTTTAGTGTTTCGTACTAATGCACATTGTAGACGAAATACGCGTATCTGTCAAGATAAGCCACGGTAGTTGAAATTAAATTGAAAATACTAATTTTTCTTCTAATTTCTAGTTACAGGTTTTTCAATAAACAGCTCAAACTCTCTACGATTCAAAGTTCTAATGTTGCGGACAATTTTGAATGATTGCAAAATATCTACAACAACTTGAATTTTTTGCAGCGTATTTTGCTCCGAACCATATGAGAATTAAATTTTATGGTTAATATTGACACCACATGAGCCAAAAATGAATGCGCCTCGGAAATTGAGCAAGCTAGGAACAAGAAAAACAAATATGTTCAAATATATTCGATAATGTAATCATGCATTTCCTGTTTTCCGTTTTCAAACCACATGTATTCACTCAATGCCAATCTACTGTTGAATGCATTTACTGGTAGCAAAATGGTTTTTAAATGCTTTTTTAACTGACCATAATAAGATAACTATAAATTAGAAGAAAAATTAGTAATCTCCATTTAATTCCAACTACTTTTGCTTATCTTCGACAGATACGCGTATTTCGTCTACAATGTGCAAACTTCTTCAGTGTCTCGTACTAATAACTCGAGTTATTAGTCGAGTTATTAGTACGAGACACTGAAGAAGTTTGCACATTGTAGACGAAATACGCGTATCTGTCGAAGATAAGCAAAAGTAGTTGGAATTAAATGGAGATTACTAATTTTTCTTCTAATTTATAGTTACAAGTATTCCACTAAACAGCTCAAACCCTCTAGGATTCATAATAAGATATTATGAATGAAACCTAAAACGGCATCTTACAACATAGTTCATAGAGTCAAAATAAAAAACCTTTGACAGGAGTAGAAGAATGTTTAGGAAAAAAGGTATAGAGATCGTTGTGAACAAGCTGTGTAGGTTCTCATAAATCTGACTAAAATATGAAACCTATAGACACGTCTTGGTGCCATAATAAAACCAAATGCATTTCTAGTGGCATTCATAAAACCTTAATAAAACTGGATGGTTTTGGCTATGTTACTTAGGGTGTATGAATTGTGATCAGAGGTTTGTGAGTAACACTGAGGAAAATCGAGGAATTAAAACGTGTTATTCCAAGTTTAGGTGTCGAAGGTGCTCAAGTACTTATGAATCTTAACAAGGATACCTTCACGATATTCAGTGTTAGAACAGCTCTCGATGCATAATAAAGTACGTGAGTCATAGTGTTTGTTTTATGAATTACCAACTCTGATGGCACATTACATGTGCCGGAAGGGAAATTAAGTCACCTTTCAAAAGCAAATTGGTTTTATGATCCTTACTTTATGATGATGTTTATGATGATTTTATCAAAGTATCATGGAGTCGATTTGGGTTTGGTAAGGTTTTTTCCAAGATAATATAAGTTTCATTCGATTGATCGACCCTGAAAAGTGCTGAAAGAGTACTTAAAGAAACTGCCTGAAAACTGCATTGTCAATAAGCGAAGCTCAACTTACCAGGACGTGGCTGGATAACTCAGTGGTTACTTAGTCTTCTATCTAAGTAGTCATCCCCTTCCTAGCCATTTGTCACTTTGCCTTTTCCCACTAGATCACTGAATCCTCGCTAAATAACAAGCCGTTAACTGCACCTTCGTTGATCGTATCACTTGCTACAGTGAATTTATGTGCTGAAAATATCGATAACTCACTAGCACAACAGATTTTTCTTTGGCAACTGTGGAGACACAGCGGCACACGCGATTCCGACGATCAACGGTTGCCATAATAACCATCTTGCCCATCCTAAAGCTTGCTAAGACGTAGCGTGATCTAAAAGTAGAATGTTAGTGAACTTTGTACATTGAAGATGAGATTTACTCCCAAGTTCCAACTATGTGTTCCTTAGTCGAAATAATAATAGTTCTGATCAGTTCTGGTCTTGTAGGTAAAAAAAAGTATAGCTCGTTTCAAAACTTCCTTAAAAGATGATCAAAGTTTAGAATTTTTTTTCTTGATTATCGAGATTTTCAGCCTCGGACTGCTTCATCTTCCGTCGTAGTCCCTCAAACACCACTTTTGGGCATTTTCGTAACTTCTCCGGGGAAGAGATTCGAACTCGTGACTTTGGCGTGAGAGGTATGGATGTTAACCAATACGCCAGGGTCACCCACGAGTTAAGAATTGGTTCTGTGACATTATTCGACATTATGTGACATATTACCTAATTTATCCTGAAAATGCTGCCATAAAACGCCATTTAAACCATTTGGTTTGAATAAAGAGGACATTGTTCTTCTGAGGAATCATCTAATTTACTGATTCAAGTTTTCTATTTGCAAAATTTTAGGAGTTTTCTGATAGTAGTCAATATTGAATTTAGATAATATTATCAAATAATAATGTTACAACAGTGAGACCAGTTGTTTGTCCAACATAATTAATTGGATATCACATGACAAACAATGTTCTCTGTGTTTTAACTTACTTGTCAAAAAAGCTTTAAAAAACACGACGTTTTTCGTTACAATGTATAAAATTCATTTTTTCAGCATTGATTGTTGTGAAAACTGCCGATTACACATACATCCGGCGTGATTTGTTTTGCATGGTAAAGTTTACGTCAGTTAAAGAAACTAATAAGATCAAGCTTGAACTGTGGAAAACACCCACAATTACTTACAGACACTTTTTATTCGAACATGATAGAACCGATTTTAGAATCAAATTTATGTACTGGTACTATTCCTGAAGAAAATTGAAAAAAAAACAATAAATCTGTCAAAACTAGAGGTAGTTATTTGTTAAAACTACGGCAAACCTACCAAGAGGCTACTTGGATATCTCGAATGTCATCATTAGCACGTATCGAGAAAAATATTAACTTCTCAGCAAGTCATGAAAAATACTCTTAGGAACCTTTTAAGAATGAGCCTCCATCACATCAAAAACAGTGCCTTGGATTTTCATAAAATATCCATGAGAAGTGGAAATGATTTTATCACAGTGTAACGATGATTTTTACTTTCCCTGTTTTCATGATTACCGCTGTCACTTCTATGTCAACTGAATTTTGTTTGCTGCAGTGAATGAAATCGGCTCTAAGTGCGGGTCAAAAGTCTGCTGTCACTGTTGATTTGATTATCAATCGGTAAGCATGAATTTCGTTAGACATTTCTGGATAAACAATAGAAAAGAGCCTATCAACATTTGTATACAAACATTTTTGAGCCCTTTTTCTCGTAAGCCGTACGCAAACCTACAGAATCGACCTGTAGGAGAAAATTTTACCATACATGATGATGGTATTGGTTTGCGTGGGTGGCCTACGCTATGCGAGGAAAAAGGCTCAGAAGTGTTTGTTTACAAATGTTGATAGGCCCCTTTCTATTGTTAATCCAGATTTCATTAGATCTGAATATCATCTCCTTTTATTATTATTATGTGATTTTAAGTCCTAACACGAACATGGAACAACCTGGGCCGTCATCATTGTTCCATAAAAATAGATGCTAACAATGTTGAGCTAGCATACCCTGGACTGCGCTGCCCTTGCATATTTTCCGGTCCCGAGGCGTAATTGATACCTAATCGTTATGGTTTATTGATTTCAATTTCTGACATTACACAATTTATATTGCAAGTGGACCAGTTTACACTAATGAATATCAAAACATATCGAAAATCGAACGTTTATTCTTCTGATTACCTTTGTTTTCACGAGTTATCATTTGAGTTTTGCATGTTACTTATAGGTAGTCAATGTTATGTTGCCTTAAAATCCACGCTTTTTAACCTAACTTGCCAGACTTTCATCAAGACGACAGTTTTTTGACGGTTGTTTCAATTTTTTATAAAATAAAAAGTTCACAACCTAAGGTATCGAAAACGAGGAAAATCGGGAAGATTAGGTTATGTGTATGAAGTATTTAGAATAAAACGTATTTTTTTCAATTGTCCTCTAATTAATTTGTTTTCTATTACTATCCACTAATTCATGCCACTTTTGTATCTTTGCAGGTAACAATCTTTAACAGGCCATCAGGAGAGGAATAAAAATTCCGGTCCACTCAGTTTTCAGGCACACAGAACAAGGTTTTTCTCGTACATGATTTGACAAATTTAATTTATTCAGAATAAAGACACTATTATACGCCAATGAAAACAAAACATTCAAAAGTACGCTATCGGCATCCGTAATAATAAAACAAATATATATATATATATATATATATATATATATATATATATATATATATATATATATATATATATATATATATCCCTCAGAAAATAAATCTAGTCTCTCTGCCATTATTTTTAGAGCAAGGAGGAGTATCTGCTCAAAAAATAATAGTTAAATAAGGCACAAACATGTTTCTCAACCTAAATAATGCCTCTTGGTCAGCCTTTCTTCAGTACAAATCAGAGATTTGGGTCTACACCGCTTGGCAGCAACAGAGCAGCTGGAAAGTGATTAACGCAAAACTTTAGAGAGAAAGGTACTTTATGAATAAGAGGGAGAAGATCGCTAAACCGAAAACAAAAATAAGTTAGTTGAGTGCTGAAAAAACGTGAATTTATTTCACTGATTCCCTTTTTTGCTACAATAATTGAAATAATCGTTGATTCCTGTAAGTAGTTGAACATACTTAAATGCTGATATGAAATTGAAATCAATTAAATAAAAAGTGAAAAGGAAGCTACTTTGTGAGAACTGAAAATAAAAATGAATAACACTAAAATCTAAATAATTTAACAATCCTATTGCTAACTGATTAGAAAAAACTGGAGTTTGCTATAAAATCAGTTCCTGTAGTCCGAACAACTCGGTTTTATCTAACATGTTTGGTTTTTTTTTTTCAAAATTTCGGCTTTCAGCATGAGCAAAATTGATCGCTCGAGGTTGCTTGATTAGCATGTAATCACACAGAGAACTAACAGACGATTCTCGGGACGAACATACATCCTCAATGTGTAAAAACTGGTGACTCCAATATAGCTGCTGGTCTCGCCGGGATACATTTCATAGGGCTCGTTTCTATTAATGATACGCTTAATTCTTGTTTATATTTGAGTAGCTGAGCCCGGTGCGAGTGCTGTTACGTTTGAAGCTAAAAAAATGAATATTTAATAGAACTGACACGTTTATGGTTGTTTTTCGGAATAAGTTTTTTTCTTGACTAAAAGGGTGATCAAACACCTATCAAACCTTGCTTCTCACCCGAAATATACACATTTTGAGTTTTAGTTACCTGGATAATTTTCATGTTTGGTTGAAATTTGGGTGCATTGGTATGAGAACCCCCCTCTCTCTTCCAGATGGCGGAGGGGTATCAAACCGTCATAGAAACATTTCTTGCCGTCAAAAACCTCCACATGCCAAATTTGGTTCCATTTGCTTGATTAGTTCTCGATTTATGAGTTTGTGTTTCATTTTATGGAAGCCCCCCCTTTCAGAAAAGGGAGGGGTCTTGAGTCACATTGGAAACATTTGATGCCTTGAAAAACCTTCACATGCCAAATGTGGTTCCGTTAACTTGAAAGGTCTCGAGTTATTCAGAAATTAGTGTTTCATTTTTATGGGAACCCTCTTCCTCCCTTCCAGAGGGCGGAGGAGTCTCAAACCACCATACCTCTTCTCCAAAAACCTCCACATGCCATTTTTGGTTCCATATGCTTAGTAAGTTCTTGAGTTATGCAGAAATTTGTGTTTCATTCGTATGAGAGTCCCCCTTTCAGAGAAAAGTGGGATCCCTTGCTATCCTAAGAATCTTTTCTGGCCCTAAAAACCACTGCATACAAAATTTTGCGCCGATCGCATCAGTAGTTTTCGAGTCTATGATGTTCAGACAAGTTTTATATATTCATATAAGATAGATTTCAGAAAATTCTTCATTTCATAGAGATGCACAAGAATGAATACAAAAAAATACACTAAGGTCTTTTTACACAGTTTTTTTACACGGTTTGTGGTCGGCGATAACTCCAAAATGGAACCACTTATCGACCTAATGCGAATCACATTTTTCGTTTTAGCCAAAAAGTTATCATATGGCATTTTCAAAAAAATCCTAATTTTTTGTGTTAATACTCAAAATTTAAAAAACTTTATATTGAACATTGCATGGAAAGGTAACACATTCAAACAAAATCCAAGCAATTTAAAATGTTTATGCATGTGAATTTATCAACTCTATTTACTTTTTTTTTCACGGTTTGATAGAAAAGTCGAAAATATCCCCCGTGTACAAAAGAACCTTAGTGTATTTAAATCTTATCACTGATTTAAATCAACGGTGAGAATGCCATTAGAATCACTCACAAAGTGTTATGATGGTTTACTTCATTGCGTGAACAATATTTTTAACTGCAACAAAGTATGATGTTGGTTTTCATTGTGAGGACAAGATTTTGATAACGCTTGAAAACCGATTCATACCAAGCAACCTTATTTGCTTTTGGTCACCCACAAAGGGTGATGGTGGTTTTCATTCGAAAAACAAGGAGTTTTTCAATGACGCTTGATAGTCTAATTCGACCGATTAATGTCAACAGTGAGGGTGCTCCATCACAAAATGCGATGGAAGATATCCATTTGCGAGGCTAGTGAACTACTTTTGAGAGCCGATTCAGACCGATTAAAACCAACAGATGGAAAGGTGATAAGGACTTTCAATATTTGTATTTAGTTTGATCTTTAGTTATTGTAAAGACAAGGCAATTTTCAATAATGCTTGGGACCAATTTGGATCGATTCATATCAACAGATAGGATGTTGCTGGGGCCTATGACAAAGTATGATGGTGAGTATTTATTGGTCAGATAGTTCAAATTACGCTTAGTTCCCATTAGCATTAGTTAAATGGTCGTTGGGAGCATCTAGTCTAAGAGGATTATGCGATGCTCCATTTTTCTTTAAACGGTTGGGATTAACTTTAGTCTTAGCCTTATTTGACTTGTGGCTCTCTCTCTCTCTCTCTCTCTCTCTCTCTCTCTCTCTCTGAAAATACAAGAATGACTTTAATATTCTTCTTCCTGGCTTTCTATGCCAATACCAATGCATGAATTTGAATATTGCGTGGTAGGCACAATTTTACTCTATGCCCAGTGAAGTCAAGAAACAGACCGTTCGAGAATCCAACCCGTCACCTCCGGCTTAGTAAACCGTGCGCTTACCGACTACTCTATCTGAGGCCTCAAAAAAATAGCGATAATAAAATATGTTTTACCTCTAACGGTATAGACTTGGTCTAACATTACAATACATCATTGAACGATTACAGCCTCTAACAACGAAAATAAAGTCACGTTAATAGAGCATTAAAAAAAAACGAAGAGAAAACCTGCCCAAAACAAACAATCGTACTGTTCCCTAAGAAGCAACACATTGAATCTGATCAACAGATGTCATCCATGAAAAAAAAATCACCCAAATTTTAGATCACAGCCGCTGAAATGTAACGAAAGACGAAGTGAGCATCTTTTCTAGGATGTCAAAAATTGCCTGCCAACAAATATCTTTGGGTTCCATATCGCGTCCACCATGTCCGGTCTCCTCAGGTGGTACAACAGCGTCGCAATTGATTTCCAGTTCCGTTCCAACACAGCTTCTCGAACGGTAGCCACATAATCGAAACGTTAACATACACTACGAGACATCAGGATTGCTGAAACCACTCTTCGCACAGTTACTTCCGCGTCAATTTCAATCAAAGGATCAATGTTTGATTTGTATATTTTGAATCGAATCCCGAACGAAACGTTTGTTTTCGAAAAATCGACTAGGGAAAAAGAAAACCCGTCAATTCCAAAGCGCGGGTTGCTGTGATCCCTCAAGATAGTTCAAACTACGCTTAAGCGTCTATTCAAACCAACAGTAAGGTTGCCATTGGGGCTACTCACATAGTGTGATTGTGGTTTACTTCATTATGAAAACATTTTGGATTGATAACGCTTACGAGCTGCTTGGAATTAGAACATTCAGTATGCTGTCAGTGCCACTCACAAGGTGTGATTTAGGATTTTTATTGTGAATATAGGGTAACTGGAAGCCAATTTGGTCAGGTTTATACCAACAGTAAGGATGCTGTTGGTTCACTCACAAAATTTAATGGTGGTTTTTTTATTTGTATCAATGTATGAAGTTCAATTTGGACTTATTTAAACCAACGGTAAGGATGGATATTCATTGAGAAGACAAGATAATTTAATTCCTCATAAGAGCCACTTTGAACCGATCTACGCCAACGGCCAGGATGACGTTGGAGTCATTCACATAATGTGATGTTGGCTTTTCATTGGGATGACAAGGAACCTTTAACAACGCTAACAAGAGCCAATTTTGACTGATCCATAAGAGCAATCTTCTCTAATCCACGTTGAATTTGGTGAAATTAGGGTCCCTAGAAACATTTTGTACCTTCTGGCAACGTTATGCTGCTATTGATTTCCAAACTCGTCATCACCAACCGGGTTAGGCTTAGGCATACAGCCACTGATTTCATAATTACCAATCCACTCCAAAAATCACAATGTTTTGGTTTATAGTAGGCGGAACATAACTAATTGAGATAACTCGATACAGACGTTATACATATATCTGGCAGATTGACAGACATCGAGGAGTCAGCATTTGGTACCGCATAGCAAGACAGCTAAGAAGTTGATAGGAAGAATTGAAGAGCTATCTTTCCTATAACATGTTTTATTTTCGGGTTTCTGAGTTAGTTTAAGAACCTACATATTAAAGGTGAGATAATTTTTTGGGAAATCTCGGAAAATTATGTACAAATAAACTCGGTAGCAAAACAATACCGAGCAAAATTTTGCTTCCAAAAAACGCGTTGTTCAACCTTCTGTAACTTTATCAATTATCAATATTTTGGCTAAAATTTTGACGACACTATAACTAATGTTTCAACCTTATTTTGATAAAGTTACAGAAGGTTGAACAACGCGTTTTTTGGAAGCAAAATTTTGCTCAGCATTTTTTTGAGTGTATATCTGATGACCTTAATAGTTGGGATAACATTATGCAGAGGAAGGTTACCGGTACAGAAGATCATGGTCAGCTATTGTAAGAGTTAACTAAAAATTGCTCCAGGTACAAAAAAAAAAAAAGGAAAATAGGGGATGATTTAGTATTGAAAACATACAAAAACTACAATCAGCTCAATAGGCAAATGAGTAGAATTATTCAAAATGTGCACTGAAGACTTTATTAACTCAAACTTTTGAATTCAGCTTAGCTCAGTCAGGTTCAAAATTTTATTGGAATCTCACATATTCTGTTTTGTTAATCGCTAGGAATGCAACATTGGCTGTGTGCAAAAATTCTGAGTACTTAAACCAAAAGTTGTGATTTTTTTGAAAAACTGCCATATGATTACTTTTTGCCCAAAACGTATAATGGATGATTGAATATGGTCGATAAGTTGTTCCGTTTTGGAGTTATCGCAAAAAACAAACCGTGTAAATAAAGACCTTAGTGTTCATAGGTTTTAATTTTTCTATTTTCGCCGCTTTTAAGATATTTATAATTTACCATGTCGACCATCGACCAATCACCCTAGGCACCGCCATCTAGCGGCCTCCATCCACCGCAATTAGTGTCACGCCATAATCATTGCTCGATCATTTTAATCGAATTAATACAAAACAAATCACAACTTTTCCCCTACCTTCAAGACATCAACCGCAGGCTCGATTCCAATAAAGCGCCGTCGTAGCGCATGATTTCACTTGAACCCATTCCAAACCTTTACTGCAATCTGGTCCTGGCTGAACCCTTTTGGATTGGTTTCCATACCGGGCCGACAAACTCTCTTTCTTTCTTGCCGTCCGCCACTCCGATTAGGCTAGATTGCAGAAAATGGCAAGCTTCATCACAGCCGGATCGCAATTATGTCACCTTTTTTCCCTCCTGCGCCGTGTGGCGACGCAACTTTCGCATCACTTAGAGCATCCATATCGAGCGGCATCATTATTGCCGGGCTCGGTTCTTTCTCTTTTCGCGCACTCGTTGTGTGCCATATTCCTAAAAAGTGCTTGTTGAACATTTTTCCTCTCTCTCTCGGTTGCCTTCTAGTTTTCATATTTGCACAAACGAACGCTGGCAGAGTCGATTATTTTTTTCTGTGTCACTCTCTCATGGTAGGTAGGTACATAAATGGAACCTCCAATAGGTGTGTATGAGGCAAACAAACAGCCAACCATCAACCGGGAATGGTATCGAGCGAAAACGTTTATCCCATATTGCTGTACGGTGGATACTTTTAACCGGTAGACGGTTTAGAAAAAAGTGGTTTACAACCCACCCACCTCATGGCCAGGGCAGACAAGCGTCGGAACGGTTAGTAGGTTAATCTAGCTCTGTGTTCCAGCGGTCGGCTCATATTAAAAAGTGGTTCACGTGTTCCGGGAGCATTCCTGAAAGCTCGCAGTCCAGCACCCGGCGGCGGAAGTCAGTCGGGTGTGAATTATTGGTTCTGGAGGGAGCTGCTTCTGCTTCGGCACATGGCCGAAAGATGAAATTTTCCGAACACGCAGCTATTGTCCAGATGTTTTCGTTTACATCGTTAATACACCATACCAATTAGGCGCAGTGACACAAGAAACACTATTTTTTCGGGAGGTTTTCTATTCTCTAATTAACATTCAGTGCGAGGGATTCGTTCTGACCCAGTGCACTTTCTAACCGCTCGCTCGACCACTCCGCACACAGGGCCATAAACCACAACCCCCCAACTTCTGCTGCCGCCGTGGATTGGATTGGAAGCACAAGCCAGGCCAGTCGACCGTTACTCGCACAAAACCATAATTAAGAGGTTATTTTAGAATGAATTATTAACTGCACTTTTCCACCTTCTCCAGTTCAGTTCCCCTTCATTCCTTTATATTTCATACGATTATTTCCCCTTACGATGCAGTTTCGCCTCACATCCTCATGCCTCTTCGGCGAAAGGCGCAGAGAAAACATCATGTCTGTCTGTCGTAAATATTTGCTATGCGCACACCATCGTGGAGAAGAGGTGGACTACCTAGCAAGCACAATAACTCAGGCCGCGCAACTTGCAAGCGAGGTCGAGCATTCAAATGATGATGATGATGATGATGATGTTATCGCTACGATTGTGGAGAAGAAGAATGGAGTAAGAATTTTTCAACTGTGACTAGGGCCGAGTGACCACAACTCCAGGTGATTGTTTTTTTTTGTACTCTTTGTCTTGAAAGCATTAGCGAACGAGAAAAAAGGTGGGTGAGCAACAGTTTTTGGTAGGATAACCTTGTGCGCGTGGTTTGAAGACTACTGCTCGATTTTGAGGTTCTGTTTCCGCTGTTTACGCCAGTTCAAAGTCAGGAGTATTTGTTTGCGAGATTGACCCTGCTTCTACGGGTTGTAAATGTGACGGTGGAATTATCTTAGTCCGGTCATCAGTCGTTGCAAATGAATTATTCACCCTTTGAATGGTGGAATGGTGGAAATTTTCTCACGGGAACTTAATAAAATAATCGTCTAACGCTTTTCAGATAGTCATAATATTCGGTGTTGGTTTTTTGAGGGCTGATATCTCACTGATAGATTGTCGGAAGGGAACGTTACTTCCTAGGGAAAAAGAGTATGTACTGAGTCAGATGGAATTCGTTCGTAGTACTCCTCGTCAGCAGCGTCAAAATCGCGAAGAACTCATTCAACATGACATGTTCATACCAATCAGAGTGACGGCTTGACGTTTATGTATCCCAAGTAGCATTAAAAGTTTAATGAATTCCTACAAGGGTGTTATAAAATGACATTCAGAAACCCCAGGTCAAGGAATATTTGTCTTGATTACCCCACAACCACGTGGAGACTTAAATGGGCCTGTTTGGCCCATCCTGGCAGAGGTTCTGAAGGGAATATTTTAGAGGAAGTTCTAGATTGGATTGAAATGAAAATATGTTACTATGCCGAATTAAAAACACATTGAAAACCATAGGAAAACTACAATAAAAGCAATTTGACATCTATAAAATCTTCTTTTGTGCCACTACCACTAGAACCTTTCTAAAACCACTCACAACTATTAAAAGAGAATTCATAAATTGTATTCACTCTCAACAAATTCATTTTTTCAAAAATAACCCTGGCTGAAGAAAAAATATACCCATGAGAAATAAAACGTCAGTATTCTCAAAGTGAAATATTTATCTCAGCTTTTTTCATAACTTACCACACAGAAAAAAATAGTTAATTTTAACAAGCGTGTAAAATTTCCCCTCGTCTAATTCCAAACCAAAAAAGGTGTAAACAACGAAATTGTTTGCAATCTTTCATGCGCCGTGCAACAATGTTTGTATTCGTTATTATAAAAGACTAGATTCAGGCGTTATCTGGCTTCAATTTACATGAAATATCCCATTATTTTCTTCCAATTCAATGTTTTTTTTTATCGGTGCATTAGTTTCAACCTTTAGTGGTCAAATTTTTAGTACCAAATTAAATTCATTGTGTAGAGTGCTTGAAAAGAGCTGAAAAACTATTTGCGCTTCCGAATTACTTGGTATTTTATAGAAAAAAAAAATATTTAGAAGATGTTTTCATCCTAGTTGAAGATAAAATGTTTGTTCAATCACTTTATCATACTTTTTTTATCCCACATAAATTGCCGTGCAATAATAAGTCGTTTCAAAGAAAATTTATCAAATTTTATATGGAATATATGTAAATTTTAAAACCTGCATGAAGATTGAAATGAAAATGGTGTGGCATTAACATTGATTTTTTATAAGCCATTATTGAAAATGCTGTTTTGTTTTCATGAAAGCATCTATAAATATACATTAATTGTTATGTTATATATTCTCCGTGCGAGGAGTAACGATTATGATGTAGAAGGAGATGTTCGCTCATCATCATGAGGCACCAAGAGTGAACAACAATGTTTTTGGCTAGAATGAAAAAAATGAAGAGAAAGTTTTGATAGTTCCGCTAGTGTGCGGCAGGCTTGGAAATATAACAGATATTTTTTAGGAAAATTGAGCGAAAAGGGCATGTGTACAGTGGTACTCGAACCAACGACATTTTTGCCTAACATCGCACTGCGGGGTAGGTTGAAGCTCGGACTAAGTCCGCCACTTCAACAGGCAAAAATGTCCGGTTGGAAGACGCTCATGTACCACTGTGGCTTGTATAGTTATTCTAGCGATCTATTGTGTGCAGTCTGTTTACTGATGCGCACATGGGAGAGGAACTCTCTCCTTTTTTGGGTTTGTTTTGATTCGCACCGATTGACGATCACTAAAGTTTTTCTCGTCGTCTCCAATGTAGAGACCTCGGAGAGAAACACCGTGAAGCGATGCGATACTGGTCCCCACTAGTATAATTAATGGTTACCACCATTTATGAGGGCTGATATCTCACTTATAGAGTGTCGGAAGGGAACGTTACTAACAAAATAAAGAAATAAAAAACAGTATATACTGAGATCAGAGGGTATTCGTTCGTCGTCCAACTCGTCAGCAGCGTCAGAATCTAATTCATATTTTACAGAAGTTATGTGCTTTTTTAGTTCTTTTACTACTCAAATAAACCACCCACTCTTGTGAGAGACTCCAAAAGCATCCTTACAATTGGTTTGAATCGGTCCTCAAAATAAATATTTCAACGTATTTTTGAATGCTACTCAAATAAACCACCAATTTTATTTCCTGTGTGATACCACCGCGACCATTAATTGTTATATTGTGGTGAATCCTCTTTTTATGTCTGCCAAATTGCAATGGTGAGTCACTATTCCAAATAACTTCCACTACTGTTATAGGAATGATCCCAACTAAGTAATATATTCCTTATGAAATTTGTCACTCTTATAACCCAGATTTCCCAAGAAATAGTGCCACGCAATCGCTCAATAAATGTTTAGAGCTTCCACTGCCCAGGTAACAAAAACGACATTTATCTTCATTGAGCTTACCAATGAGCTTGAGGTGATATTTACTAGGACAGCGTCTTGTTATTAAACCTGTGTATAGACTCGAATCACGTTTCGATAGATTTAGTAACCTATATGTATAACAAGCGTTTGGCTTTATAAAACGTTTTGATTTCCGGGCAATTATGATCTCGTTCCAGTTGCACTTCGTTTTCTGCCAGAACTTAAGCTCCATTTTGAGAGCACCGGAAGATAAGCCAAAAAGGGCTCGGGACCAATGAATTTCGTGGTTGATCTTTTTTGCCAATTCGTCAGCTTTTTTCATCTCCGTCTCTTCTGCAATGCCCAGGAACCCAGTATAGGTTAACAGTGTTGCGACAGGACAGTTGTTGTAACAATTTTGAGTATTCTCAAACCAGTTTTGACGCACAAATTTTTGATTTCAAAACATTTAGCCCTGCTTGACTATCTGAGCAGATGCATATATTTGCATTTTTGTAATTCATTCTAGTACAGATTGCTGCACATATATTTCAGCTTGAAAAACCGTGGGCATTGACACCGAAAAGTTAATTCCAGGGCCAGTTATCCAGACGAGTGCCAATCAAGACGAGTCACGTCATGAACATGGAAATTGTGGTTAAAGTAGTTTATTCTATGCATAAAGTCCTCATTCAACATTATTAGTGGACTTAGTTGAAACTCTTTGTGATACTCTGGTGTTCAATAAGATCTCCATCGAAAAAATTCATGGACCTTTGAGCCTTGGAGCATTTTCAAATGCATCCAATTCCATACATCGAAATAGAGGAAGAAGATTAAGTA